>VZTF01008849.1:176852-287488 GCA_013397755.1 Cnemophilus loriae
CATGATCCAGAGTGTGGCAACACTAGGAAAAGAACTGCCTGGGGAATGAAAGAACTGCTGTTCAGGGGATGGAGCCACATTAAGCTGTTGACTGGGACAGCAAAGTAACGTGCTCTGCCGGCAAAGAGCACGGAGAGTGGATGCAGCTGTATCAACAGCTTTCTGCCCTCATGGGGTACGTACACAGAGCCAGCTTTACTGCTCGAGGCAGCTTCTCCAGTGTATCTGCATTTACAGTTGCAACTTCTCTCGGATGAGCTCTGTCTGCCGGGGACCTTGATTCTGCCTGTGCCTGAATAACCCAACTACGGGCAGAGGTCTGTGAGCGTGGGCTAGGACTGATGAAAGTCCCTCAAGCTTTTAGTAGTATTTCAGTTTGATCGTATTACGAAGCCCATATCATGGTACAAGCATACTCTAATGATATTTTAATATTATATTTTTAAAATTCTAAGTCATAATAATCAGATAGAAGTTTTTTGCAATTACTGTTTTTGTTGCTGAGCCTTAAAACTTTAATTTTATTGTTATGTCTGTGAATTAAAGCTCTAATGAAATATGTTTACTAAAAAAGAGGACATGAAAATAAATAATAAGATTTTTGTTCCTCCTCCAAAGCCTTGCAGCCACTGTAGCAGTACTAATTAGAATGCTTATTCATACACATTGGTAAGTGCTGTCGTGGTGGCTCGGTACAGATCCACCAGGCCACTACATCTGTGCAGATATTGCCGTCCTAAGAGGGAATAGCTGCTGAAATTGTGGTGAAATTCTGAGAAAGCTTATGTCCTTTGTTCATCCTATATAGGAGTGAAGGAGTCTGTTATGGGACTTGGCTGTGCTGTAATTTATTGTGCCGCTTTCCTTCTAAAGCAACAAATCTTGAGGAATTTGGAAAGGCAGAGAGCAGAGTAGAAGAGAGGTAGTTTCCAATGAATGAATAGATTCGTTTAGAATGAAGGGAGCTCTACCTGTGTTTGTACACAAGTAATTCTTATATCTGAATGTCCTGAATTTCCATGTAGGTGTGAACTTTAATCACTGTAATGCACAGGCATAAAAGTTACCTCAGTTGTCATTCAGTGTAATTGGAAACTGAATTTAGTCTGTACTTAATCTATAATGGTGTAAGGCCCATTCTTCATGATACTGTGCATGTTATTTTTGTTAGTATTTTGGATATACGCAAGGAAGTTTATGGATGCATGGGTTCATTCATATGAGCTTTAAATACTGGACTCTCTTTTGTTCCAGCACCTCTAAGTTATCAGATTGTTCTGAAAAAATTGTAATTTCCATGACATCTTTCTAGAAACTGAAAAGGATGAACCTGCTTATCCATATTCTCTTCCATGTCCCAAATACGTATTTTACTGCAGTGATGGTTGGGGAAATCTGTTTGTTTGTTCGTTTTACAAATGACAGGACATGATCTTACTTTGAAGTTTATATTTTTGTTTTTCATAAATTAGCCTGCATGATTTTTGAGTAAGAAAGATAAGTTTATTTCTGCAAACATGTGCTAATGGAAATGATGCGGATATTTAATAATGCTTTGAGTGTGTATTTAAAGTCAGTTAAATTTTGAAATGACCAGTAGCCAAAGGGAATGGACACCGATAATTAAACAAAAGTGATGCTGATCTAATGAAATCTGTATTTTATCATGTTGAAATACCATGGCTTATGGAAAACTTACTTTCACTCTTTCCTAACTTTGTTGTTTTTTTTTTTTTTCTGAGTGAAAAAGATCACAAGCTAAAATGTACCTTGGGGAACCTTTTTCTTCCAGACCACTTAATTACTTGAAAAGATAATCTGAATAATATTTGATCAAATTTTTCATTAGAACTCCCTTTAAATTTTTCATTAGCTTTATAATTAACTGAATTTTTACAGTCATCAGTCTGTTTACAGCATCTTGCTTTGTAAAGTGCTGCACCATAACCCTGTCTCTCTGTCTTTGCTTTCCAGGTTATCACACAGAGTAGGGTAAAGCGAGCATCCTTGTCTTGGTGATTGGGACTTCCATTTCTCTACAACATCAGACTAATAGATGTATTTCCTTAGGTAAAAGGAAAATGGGCTTCCTGCTCCAAGTCTGATTTGAATTTTCATTTCATTTGATTAAGGTGGGGAGGAGTGCAAATTAAACAAAAGAATTGAAAATGAAATTAGAAAGATGTGTTGCTGAAACTCCACTGACAAGAGAACCTGACATGATTTCACCACGAATAATGCTTTCAGACTTTATAGGGCAGGCTGCAGTTTGAATGGATGATATCTTAGGTTTTGTGAAGCTAAAAGACTTATCTGTTTTTTTTAAAGGCAGTCAGATAAGAGAATCTAAAGTTATGTCAAACAAATTACATTTTAGTTATTAGTGGCTAGTTTGTAAATATCAAAGACCCACTTATTGTAGTGCTTGGAGCTGCATTTGCATGCTGATGAAATGCAAGTGGATGGCTGTGAACTGTAGGGTTATCTCTAGTGGAGCAGTGGGGAGCTCCAGAATCAGAGAGTTGAGCATCTGACCGACTCAAGAGCCCAAGCTGCAGACCTCTTCTATTCACTTTCTTCACAACAATTAAAATATGCAAAGTGATAATTTTCCTTAAGTAGCCTTAAATGTGCGATCTATTTAAATGTGAAGAAAATTGCCTGAAGCTTCTGGTGTGAGGGACAAAAAAGAATAAATTATGCAAATAGCAGAAAAGGACTCTACCACTTGAACGCCTAATTTTCCTGTAATAAGCATACTGTTTCATTTAATTTTTTGCCTCTTATTAAAAGTGACAGTTCTTTTGCACTGTCTGATGGTTATATCTGACACAAGCTAGGGAAATGACTGCTAGACTAAATGCTAAAGCATTTTGGTAGCTTTTTTAGATGATGGTTACATTCACAAAGTAATTATGCACTGAAGAGTCGAGAAATAAGGTTTAATTACACAGTAATCGCTTCTGATGGACACGGCAGAAGTGTGAACACCACCAGACTGCAATCCATCAATGACAAACCCCTGGCCACTTTTAATTCCTCCTCATTTGCATCATAACCTCCGCACCAAGTTGCACAAATGCTGTTAAATGTTAATAGGAGCTGTCTCTCCACTCAAAATGAATGCTTAAGCTGTTTCATTTTTTTTTCTCCTCCACCTCAGACCTTCAAAACCAGCTCCTCTCTGAGAGCAGGCATTAAGCACAGAGCATGGTGCGTGGTCACTGTTGTGCTAATTGGGAGCAACACTTAAAGTTTTATCTCTCAAGCGCTAATAATGCACAGTGCTGACAAACCAGTGAATAAGTAATGTACTTGGATGAGGAGGGGGGGCAGCCCGGCATGCCTGGAATGAAAAATGCAGTTGGGACTGTTGTTCAGTGACTAGCTATTTGATTAGGCCCTGTAGTCATATTTAATCCAGACCCTTGGGGAGCATAGACAAAATTACATCTTCATCTCATCAAACATTCAGCCATATTTAAGCATTCAGCTGATCAAGCTTTTATTGTTTCTCTTGCAGCTACACAGACACAATGATGTCCTGTGTTCTTCACTCCATAACCCTGCAAAGCTAAGCCTAAACTAGCTGTGCTCCTTTTTTTTTTTCCCTCTTTTTTTCCCTTCTCAGACACAGGGAGTATAGTGCAGCTCTCATACCCTGCTCTGGCTACTGTGCCATGGTTAGAGATTCACATTGGCTTTGCCACCCTTGTTTGTTTCTCTTTTCAGCCTTTCTTTTTCTTTTTTTCTTTTTTTCTTTTTTTTTCTTTTCTTTTTACAGTGTGCCAGGTACTCAGAGCTCTGGTCGTTTTCTAGGACAGGTCTAAATCATTAAACTGCACAGTGTTCTTTTTCTGTTAAGCAGCAGGTATCATTTTTGTCCTGACAAGAGGAGGCTCCACCTGCCGACTGCCCACCAACGCATCCAGCTGTCTGCTTTGCAGAACAGGCAAGGTAATTTGTAAGCAGTCTGGGAAGTTTAACAGTAGACTCTAAGAAGTGACAAAAAAAGAGCCTTTTTCTGCATGAAGATTGAGAATTATCAACACCTTTCAGTGCATAATAGTTACGCCTTTATCACTTCAGGAGCTGCTGATAAGGTTAAGAACACCAGACAAACTGCTCATTAGTGGAAAGGTTTGCCTTTTACATTAAAGACTGCTGGGTACTGAAGTTCCTCCAGTGAGCAATACATCCCTGGCATTTGAGAAGAACGAGCTAATCATTGTACATAAATGAATATGGAAAAGGAAACCTGGCAGGTTCTGAAGATATTAGCAAGGTTTCCCTCCACCTTCCTTCTGCCTGAATTGTAGGCTCCTAAAATTGCAAACAGCAGCAGTTCAGGAGACTGTCAGTGGACGAAGTGCTCTCCACAACACAGGGTAAGGCCATGGACAAAGGTTGCCTTCTGGACCTGTCCATGCCATCTGCAGAGGTTGCTGGCTGCCCTCGAGCCATCGCTGCCTGGAGGCTGGAACTGTGGCTCTGTGTGGGGGCACACTGGTCCCAGTCCACTTGGAGCACAGGCCGGTGCTTTGCTGCCTGTTTGAACTGACCAGTCCTTCTAGGCTTGAGGTGAGTCAGGATTTGTCAGTATCCATCAAGAGTGTTACACAGCAGTTGCCCACAGCAGGGCAGATCATAGCGATGCTCCAGGGGAGTGAGGGACTGTCCACCTGCAGCTCTGCACTGCCTGCCATCCGCAGGCTCTGGCCACCACTCACAAACTGCTCGGCGCAAGGCGCTGTCATTGTGAGGTTATCAGCACCTACTTCGTTCGGTGTCACCACTGAGCTACAGTAACCACACCAGTGTGGGTAATGTAAAAAATGCAAAAGTAATATTTTATGAGAAGGCAGTGTTTACTTTGTTCTCCAGAATTCATCAATTCACAGAACTTTTCACCCTTTGCCATCTGGAGACCACAAAGCGAAAGAGCAACTTAGGCTTTCCTCTGGCTTAGTGGTAGGTAACCTACAAACATGTCAAAATTAATTCTCCCGCAAAACTGCTTCACAAGAAAAAGGCAAGCTAAACCGTGTGGGGGAAAGCAACAAGGTAGTAAGTAAAATTTTTTAAAAATATTAAAATAAACATATTAAGGATGGTGAGGTCTTTTACAGAAAGTAAGTGAAATGAATAGCCTTTTCTGCAGCTACTGCTGTCCGGTGGAAACCCTTTCACCATGTGGCCAGTGGTGTAGCTCCAGTCACTAGTGAACAAAGTCCTGTGAATCAAAGCTCGCTCTGATGTAATTACCAGCTCTTAAATATATGTATATTAGTGATGCCTTTTCTCTTGAGCTAGTAAAATAAAGAGATGAAAGATTTAAACCAGAATTTATTGAGTTCTTCCTCCGTGGCTGCTCACCTTCTCACAAACACATTTCCTCAAAGACGGGGTCTGGCTCTTTACCTTCATGAATGTACTTATGGCATTCCAGCTAAACCCACCAGCTTTCCAGTTTATCACCTTGAGAAAATGAAAACTGAAAAGGTTTGTTGATATCTATGAAAAGGCACATGAATCATCTGCACGATCAGCTTTCCTGAAGAAGGAGACATTTTAAATTCAGAGAGAAGGCACCCAATTGCTTTCAGAAATTTATCTGCAGACGTTTTCATACTTATAATAAGCTGGAGCTTACTATGAACAACTTCATCTTTTCTCTGCTCCCTGAGTGCATGAAGAGCCTTTTGTCTGCAATTCTCATAGAAGTAATTTGGGCTGATGGTTCTCGGTGCTTCCCAGAATCAGCCTCCAGTTCTGGGACCATATCTAGAAGTCAAGTAAGCTTTGACTGAGGTATGTATGCGCCCACAAAGGGAAATGATCTGGTGTGGAAGAATCAGGTTTGCCTAAACCTGTGGAAGAATAAGGTGATTTTTAGTACAGTATTGCATCTAATATACATCTAGTGCAGATATTATTTCTAAATTCAAAACTAGTTCCACACAAATCCAAGATACAGGCTGTTTTGTTGAAATGCAAACTTGAATGGCTGGTAAATCCTACTCTATAATTTTTCCTTTGTTATAGGATTTTTTTTTTCTCATTTGTATTTTACATCTTCTTGAGTCATTTATACAAATTCAATACAAAATAAGTAACAGTAAGCTTTTAAGTTAAAACCTTGCCAGGTGCCATATTTTATTCTTTTCTTTTTATATGGATATTACCTATTCTTCTAACAATTTAACTAGGCATTCCATTAAATCTCTGTTATGCAATTAATGTAGATGGAAACAAATTTTCCGTGAACATGGAAACATCACGTTTAGAATATTTAGTTTAAAACTGTCTGTAATTTGATGATAACATTGTTTACCTTCATTCAAACCTGTGATTATATCTTTATTCAGTAGTTTTTGTGGGTTTAAAAAAGTTGAGTCCCTTTTCTCCTTTTCAGCTTGTTTTCAGAATTTGAAAAACGGAGATACAAAGGGAGCTGTGGCAGCTGAATTCTCTTTCATGTGTGTCCAGTCCAGGTGAAGCCCAGCATAATGTACTGTAATATGTCTCTTCAATTCTCTGATACAATGACCTGTGCATCCTCTAAATCCCCCACAGAATGCGCAGACACAGACTGATTGAGGTGAGTATGGACTTAAGTATATATATTGTTCTTTGTAGCTCTGAGGAACTGGCACTTTTGCCAAATGTGAGATGATGTGGATTGTAATCTATTGAGATATGAGTTCAGACTGGGCTCTGTTATACATTGTACGAATAACTAAAGATTTGCCTGAAGTAAGTTTTGTGGTGGGTTTTTGTTGGGTTTTTCTCTTTTCTACCTCAAAACAAATAAACAAAGAAAAGAAAGCCACCCCCTTTTTACAGTTTCTGACACTTTGCAGTTCCACTAGCAACGGTAATCATGAAAGTACCTTTGTGGTAAGAGCCTCTTGGTGGAAGCTGAGGTAACATGATACCAGATATCCCAGTCTCTTCCTCAGGGATAGGGATGCAACTGTAGAGAGAAACTGGTAAAAGGCCTGCACATGGGAACCATGGATTTTACCCTTCCTGATGGTGCAGACTTTGAGGAAAAAAAAAAATATTCTGGCAAAGAGGAATGAATATTGAGCATAGATGCTCCCAAATCATGGCTCATAACTATTTCAACAAGATCACCTTTCCAGTGTAATTGGATGAGAATATTTTATTTTCTTTTGCTCTAATAGGAAAGGAGTAGGGCAGCAGTTTATCTTATAGGTCTTGGTGACAAAGGAGTATTTTAAATGCGTAGTCTTTTGTTCCATAATGAATGAGAAACAAGACGCTTAACACTTTAACAGGGAAGGTAGTCACGGCAATTAAACAGCATTTTTAATAATGCCCCAACCTTTTTGTTGGAATCAAAAACTGATCAAATCCTGATCCTAAACTAATATGATTGTGTTGTGAGTGTGTTCCTCTCTCTGGCTCCCTATCTTGTGTACAGAACTCCCCTTGCTCCCCTTGCCTTGGCACTCCTAAGGAGCTCGTTGCTGTCCTTACCTCTGGGCCAGCCTCCTTTGTAAAATACGCTAGTTAACAAACCTGGAAGATTTTTTCTACTGTCACCTGTTGTCAGTAACACCATTTTTGGCCACTCAGCTTCAGTGGTCCCACTGGTTCTTGGGCTGCCCTGCCTTTGGCTGCACCTGGCTGGGGCTGCTGGGAGAGCCCGGGGAAAACCCTCCCGTCCTCCCCAGATGCCACAGGGTGGGGAGGCTGATAGACATGCTGCTTTTCTGCTTTCAAGACTATAGCCATAAATACATAATCACAGGCAAATATATCAGGATCTTAAATGATTAAATAAAAAAAAAAATCACAGCAATTCTGTGGGTCAGTAAAAGAAAGGATAGATTTGAACGTGTGGCTCCTATGAAAGTTTTGGGGCAGGAAAAATTTGTCTAGGATTGCAAAGTCTCCAAGAGTCTTTCACTTATGAATAATATTCAGTAAAATTAATTGGAATTTTGGTACATAACTGAATTTAAGTTTTACTAAATTCAAGATTTTTGTCTTAAATATAAAACCCACAGCTTAAGACTTTAACACTTAGATTACTGTTTTTCTTTTACAAAGCCAGAAAAAAAGAGATAGATTTACATGAATTTCCCAGTAACATATTTTAAAGAAAACAATTTCTTATAATATTTTCAACTGCAACTTTTCCAATTTTAAACTACTTTAGTCAGGGTCATTCTGTAATCTAAATTTTTAGGCATTTTTTTTTTTTCCCTTCAGCACTTAAAACGGAAATCTAAGAACACTGACATCTTAGCAGTAACCCAGAAGAGATTGCTTGTTGATGTTTGGGTTAACGGGAATAAAACATCCAGAATGTTTTACCCTAATTGGCTGGGTTTGTGCTAACACATGTGTGCTACTACGTTCTAAAATATCTTACCACAATTCTTAAATACATTTCAACAAATCTGTTTGAACTCTATATTTCTGCTGCAGGCAGAATAATGTCTGTTGGTTTTATGTTTGATTGCGGACTTCTTGCAAGGGAGATTACAGATTCATGAAGGAAGTGTCCTTCGTGCAAATGCCATCCGCTCCAGGACCCAGCTTTGCAGAGGGCGGCAAAATCCTTTGCTACCACACGGACGATCAAGGTGGAGAACCCACTCCAGAAGGCTGAGGTGAAGAGCCAGCTCCCATAGCTGGGCCTGTAACATCCTGTGTACACTCATGCTGTCATGCCAGGGTACCTTTGTGGGTGAGATTCACTGGTTACTCTAATAGCTAGCACTGTTTTTCTCAGAGAATTTTTGGGTTTGTTTTGATGCCCTTAGAACTTTTCTTTTCAAGAGTTCAGGGGCTGTGATGTAATGCAGAACTTAAAGTATGTGTTTCACTCAGCACTCAAAATTAAAACTACTCACATTGTATAATTCTCTTTCAGTCACAATCTTAGCCTTTTTGGAGGATAAAATTAATGCAAACAAAGCTGGAGAAACCTGAGTGAGAGGGACCAAACCAGAGTTTTGTACAGCCAGTGGTGTCCTCAAACTAGGTAGCTTATATTGCAGCTTTTTCCTTATGTAGATATTTTGAAAGCAGAATGTGTTTCCCTTCTGGCAGAATCCAGTTAGCAACCACTGTATTTACAGTTTCAGCTTATGAGAAACAAGGCTTACATCTATTAAATTTGTATCTCTCTTTACTCATGTGATTTCCCCCTGAAATCTAATGAAAACATCCTTTAAAGTTTATTGTAAAGATTGAACTTTAATAGAAAGATACTGAATTTGGGTGTTCATGTAGCAGAATTCAACTCTTGGAGAGTAACACAACCAAATGTTCAGAAAATTGGCAAATATAAGTGCAGTAAAAACTATCAGTATTCAATTGAACACAGTAGCACAGCATTGTCTAATGCAATAAGAAACCAGTTGGGAAAATGCATGTCCAATTTTTTTTGGTATTCGGATACAGAAATGCAATGAGTTTCAAATGAGCTGAGTTTCCAGTGTCTTTCTCAGCTTAAGAAAAGGAATGATAAAACAGGGTTGAGAAATTTCCTGCTGACTTTCAAATGTAGGTGCACAGGGGAAATATATCTGCTTGACCAATGACCTTACCTTTCTATTCCCACTAAAAGTTGATCCTGAGATATCAACACATATTCCCAAATTTGTCGAAAACAATTTTTGGAGCTTGCATTTTACTCTTAAGGAGATATTAAAAATGAATGTTTCTAGCACTTCTGTAGCACTCAGCCAGGATGTTGTCAATGCCATCATTTCACGGCTTAGGCCAGTCTTGTATGACTTGTCAATATTTCTGTTTCGAAATCTCCTTCACTAAAAGTAGTTGCAGCTATGGCAGGAGTTAGTAGGGCTGGATACCAATGTTAGGTGACAGGTAGTCAAGTGTCAAAGTAGTCCATAGCCACCACTGACTTCCATCAAAAGAAGATTGAGGCCAGGTTGTAGCTCTGTTTTCCAGCTACCAAGAACTACCACTCCTCAATTAGTGAGCAAATTGAAATCTGGTACAAAAGAAGAAAAGTCAAGTTAATGGATCCTTCTTTGTTAGACTACTGCTGTGTCTCCACTTCTGCTTCCTGCTAAAACACATGCTTGAAAATTACAAGCCAGCAAACACACACTTCCTTAAAAGCTGAGCGTATTTTGTGCTGTGAATAGAATAAAAATTCCTTTTGGTTCTTGTCCCAATGCCCCCAAACAAACAAATATTTTCTCCTCCTTCTTCAGCAGCCTCTATTGGCACTCGTGAGAGGAAAAAGGTTTGTACAAAATCACTCGTAGGTTGCGAGAACATAGATATTTAACCTAAACCCCAAGCGTGAGATAACCCAACCCAGCTGCCAGCCAAGAACTCCCTTTCCAAATCAAATGGCTAAATAAGATTAGCAAGAGGGCTTACCAATACACTGAGAATGAAGAAGTGATTGAGGGACTGTAACTAGGAGAGGAAATCAAAAGCAATTATAAGATATCTAGGATATTGCCATCTTTCTTATAATATTTAAGACAATTCTAAAAGAGTAGCCCAGCTAAAGCATAGTCATCCTTACTATTGCAAGGAAGTGAGAAGGAGCAGCTCTGGCGCTTTTCCAGAATCTAAAAGCTGTCCTTAGCTATGTCTTCTGCAGCACTTTCAGAGGAGTGTGCTGACCAGATGAAATAGTTGTGGGCTCCCTCTCAGTCACTTCAGACTCAGTAGATCAGCTGTGCAAAGCATTTACAAGCTCTCCTCCAGCCTGTCAAACGCCTGGATATGTAGACAACCACAATATTTTAAAAAAATGTAAAAAGTAAAGCAAAAAATGTATAGAAAATGTGAATAAATAAATAATTGCACGTGACTAATTTATCCCAGCGCACATGCTAACATGGTGATTTTTCTCCACCAACCATAGAGCACCTGAAGGCAACAGAGCTTCTGTTTCCTATAGGCACAGCATTTTTCTGAATCTGCTTTTTTCTGCATTTATTTTAGAGATTAGGGTTCCTGTTCCCATTGTCCTTTTGCTTGTAGGCAGCTCGACTACCAATGCCAACAGCTGCTGCTGCAGGTGCCGCCAGGGCTGCTCTAGGAAGGCTTCCCAAAGCAGGCTGTCCATTTGCAAAGCCAGAGGGGAGAGATGGAGACGTAGGGATGTGGAATGGGGTTTGAGGGTCTGACTGCACAGCAGGTAAAATCCTTGCATGCAGGACACAGATGAGGGTTTTCTTGTAAAAGCCAAAGGTGGGCCACAGGCCCAATTCAGGGCACATGTCAGCAAATCAGGAAGTGGCAAAACTGTCCTTGGGGCTGGTCTCATGCCCATTTAGGTGTAGCCCAGAAGACATCAAAAACAAATGTGGTCTCAATCTTCAATGAAATTCAACATACTGGATAAGTTACGTGGTCCGAACTGTGGTTTCATCCAGAGGTGGCTGAAACCATGAGCTGCTTCAGGTTTTGGGAGGTTCTCTGTAGCTAGGACAGTTTGAGTAGTTACAGAGGATTCTCTCAAGAGACTGCTGTGTTTGAAGTTCTTCACTGGTTTGAAGTGCTCCAACAGACTGATGGATTTTGGGGCAGATTTCTGGCAGAATGTACACATGTAAGATAAACGTAACTCCTTTGGGAATCTGCACACTGAATATTACCATGATCACTAGTGTGGGCTGCAGCTCTGCAAGTTTGTCTGCAGGAATGCACTATTTTATTATCGTATTGTTGTGTCTGGAAAACATTAACAGGTATTTCTTCTCCCAAGGACTGGATTTAGCACCAGAAACTCATTTTACCACAGAGGAAGGGAACAATTATTATACTCCCTATGGTTAGTAAACTGATTGTGTTGCATTTTTGGTTCCTAATATTGAAATCTGAGTAGTGCTCACATGTGTGGCAGCTCCCATAAAGACAAGGATATTTCATATATATGCCCCACTGGATCCATTTTCCAAATTCAACAATATGTAGAATTTTGTAAAAGTAATGGTTTTTGCTTCAATTTTACTGTCTCTTACTCTTGTACCAATACTACCACTTACAGTAAAGCTCAGTATTTGGACATACAAATTACTGATATGTAATGTGTGTTAAAGACATCTTTTGAGTAAAAGAGGTCAGCTAATAATTTTAAATCTCCTCCTGACACATATTCTGTTCTCACTACCATAGCATCTAAATCTTCATTAAGGCAACAGTTTGAAATGTGCTATATATTTTTACTAGGTTTTCCTGATCATGAGGTAAAGGGAGCAACACTGTACACCTTAGAAATTAGTGAGCCTTTTCATTAGTAGCAATAAAGAAATTGCCACTGTCTAGATATGTTTATGAAAAATACACATGAAATTTCCCCGTGAAGTGAAGCAGAGTTACATGATAGGGCACACATCATTATATAAGACAAGAATTGAAATTAGCAAAACTTGTTTAGATGCTTGGGTGACCTCTGCAAAAAACTACCATTGCCATAAAACTCTCTAGCCTTGCTGGTTCCTAGAAAATAGGTGATGTTGGGAAGGTGCCACAAAGGCAGTCTTGCTAAACAGCTCCCTTGCTATCAGTCACTCGAAGCTCCTGTGTGACTGGTCTGTTGACAATTGAATTGAGAATAGGAGAGATGAGATGCAAGTTACTGGTTTTACAAATGAAGAATGAAATTGGATGCATTTTGCCCACTTTGCAATCAGCCATTATGTATATGCTTAGATTGAAAAACTAATCTGGTAGTTTTCACATCCAATCATATTAATGAAGTAGCAGAATTACTTGTGTGATTCTGTACTACAGTCAATTTAGTAAATAGATATGAAGGAGAATAAAATACATAAATTTTTATAATACTCTTATAATTCTGTAGGAATTAAACCAGTAAAAAATGTAGATTGAACTTTGTTTTAATTGGTTTATGTTTAAAGATTCTTTGATCAGCGATAACAGTAATATGTATTAACATGTTGCATTTTAAAGTGACGCTGCCTTTCATTAATCAAGTGTCTGTATGGTTGATTAATTTGAACAAGGTTTAAATTGCTATGAAAATTTATCATTCATAGCCATGATCTCCATTTACATATATGTTAATTATTGTAAATGTAATCTTTTTCTGAATCCTCTGGGCTGCATACTAAAAAGACACAGTGATCACAGTGAGTGACTACTTTTCTATTACAAAGTGAACTCTTACCAGTATTCAGTAAAGTCTGTTTCAGTTGTCAAAGATACACTCAAAACATTAAAACATTTTATGCTAAAGGCAAGTTCAAATACTGTAGATGCTATTTCCTTTTCAAATTATTTCTTTATTCAATGGCTGGAACATTTAAGAAAATGAAACTAAGAACTACCATCCGCTATAAAATTAAGTTCTGTCTCTGTGGGCTTTTTTTCCTTGCTACTCTGAGAGTTTCTCGTAGTAGCTACATTATTAATAATCATGAGAGTGGGGTTTTCCATATGTCTTTTGAAAAGAGTGGCTTGAAGAAGTTACTAAGTCAAAAGAACTCTTTGTAGAACAATTAGAATGAGTTAAATTGCATAAGACAGACATCACCAAGGTTTATAGTCTTTTAGCACGACTTAGAAAAAAATCTCTTCACAGTGGCTGTAAAATAGCTGTACCAGAGCTCCTCACACACACCACACTGATGCATGTGCTTAATGCAAATAAACACACTTGCTGTGATCTCTTCAAACTCTCCAGCTCAAGGAGATGACAGTCATTTGTCTAAAACTTATTACATTTGACGTAGTCAGGAATTTTATCAAGGTTTAAAGAGAAAAGGTGTTTCACAGAACATTTCCTGCAATGTTACAGAGAGAAAATGCATTGGCAGGAAATGGATTTCAGATACAAAGCATAAAATATTTCTCTTTCAACAAACAACTACTACAGCTTTTATTAAAAAATGCATATCAATAGAAACTAATTATTGTCCATTAAATTGCACTCTGGGTGTATTGCTATTAATTCCTATTTTGCATTCATAGAAACTGACATTTGCTTCTTTTTTTCTTTTTTTCTTTTTTCTTGAAGTATCCAGGCAGATTTTATTCAGAAATGACTGTAAAAATATCAGAATTGCAAGCAGAGATGTGTTAGGGCCTCCAGACCCTGTTCCAGGAAATATTTCAGCATATGCTTATTTTCATCTTTGCTAAGACAGTATCTCTTCACTTACTTATCTTTAGTGTATGGCCTGGTTTCTTCTTCCAGAGGGTGTTAAATTGTTCCTTACACTTTTTTTGCTTGTTTCCAAAGTGGTTTTGTTATTTTTAAATTTTTCAAATGACTCTTTTATTATATAGTTGAAAAAGTAACCACTCCTAGGTGCAAAATAAAATTTTCCTTTATTTCCATGATTTTTTTATAATTTTATGTTTAAATGGTTTGTATTTACATAATATATGCACTGCAGGACCAGCCTCATTTCTCAGTCACAATTTAATGCAATTAAAATGTCTATGTGGAAACCTTTGCAAGCATAGCACCTTTGTACTACCTGACTGAGCAGTTTTAAAGATACTTAATTTGCAGTTTTCTGTTAGACAGTTTGATAATGAAATATGTTTTTGTGTTTTGGGTCCCAAGTCTGTAAATGGATAAGATTGATGTGAAAATCACATCAATCTTTTGGCATGAGCATGCATGCAGATTTTGGAGCGTTGCAGTCCATATGTGGAAGAAAATATTCCTAAACACATATCTTTATGTGGTGTTTTGACGTAGCATTCTGCAAGATCTGAATGGTTTGCTGAATGCCGAGCAGAAAAAGGTCACTTTCTTTTCCCCTACAGTCATGGGGGCTATCGTGTCACTGTATCTTTTGGCACGAATTATTTGAAATTCATAGTTATCTAAATCGATTTTTTTCTCCCATAAATCTGAAATATGCACGGTATTCACATTTTGAAGAGATTTTGGTGTTAATTGGTGGAGCTGTGTATCTGCAATGGTACCCTGGATGTTGATATACTAACAGGAGATACACAGTTTGTATACAGATATACACACATATATATAGCATCTGCTATATATAAACCTGGGAAGAGGCATAAACTAGGGTTTGTTCACAGTGCAGGAATAAGGGTGCACGCAAGGAAATAGTTTGGGCACAGAGGTGAAGCAAGTGAAGAACAGAGGATTACATTTTTATAAGGCATGTTATCACAACCCACTGCTATGGAATGTACAGAGGCCAAAAAATACAAGAGATTTAAAGAAAACTACATGAATTCATAGAACAAAAAAAAAAAAAATCTCAGAAGTTGTTAGAAATATTTGTGGGATTTTTGGTTTAGGAAGCCTTCGAATGGTTGTTGGGGGCTAGGAGGACATGCTAGCTTGCTGAGTTAACTAAACCATTGGTGTCTCTGCAGTTGCTAGTTGTGAATTTTATTTATATATTTACTAAATGAAGAATTGGGTTCGTATTTATTTGCTTAAATCATTTGTGTTCAAACATGACATTTGGGAAATTTTATTCAAACAAAGATACCTCTTCCTAGAAAACAAATTATTGCAGCTGAAACTTTCTAAAATATGGGACTAAAATGTTATCAGGCTTGAGAAACTTCAGATCATGTGGTAGAAGCCCAGTGAATTAAGAATAAGATTAAATAGGGGCTTAAAATAAAGCACCAATTTTACTTGTAGTAATGGCTGACTCTCAGTTTTGCTGACATGTATGTATGTTTGTGTATGTGTATTTTAGAGGATACACTGTATGCTTTGGTTGATAAATCTGTAGTCAACTCAAAGGATATAAAAACACTCAGCGTGTTTTAAATAGATGTACGGTCAAACAAAGGTCTGAGTTATTTTTTGTGGAATAATTCTTGGTTTTACTTTATAAGAGCGGTGGGGCAATGATATTGACTTACGTAGTTGAGCAAATGATTCAATTTCAAAGCCTGTATATGACTCTTTTTTTATCCTGCAGACAGAAGCTGATGGAAGTATCCTGGCTGATTGCTGAGTTTAAGGTAAATGAACCCAAAACATTTTAGTTATTTAGAATAGTTTGTGGACATCTGTTTAGAGCCTAATATAGTCTCATAGCAAGGTGGGGACAATGCAAAAATGAGTGTACAGTTCAGCTGCACATGTATTCTGTCACGAAAACACTTCTCCACTGAAAATGCAGTCAATTTGAAATTTTCTGTAGCTACGTTGCATAGATTTCATCTATAGCAGCCCCGATAACTTAATCCGTCTTGGGATCTATGACAGGAGTTGCCATTTAAAGAGGGATTGGTATGTTGGAGATGGACTTGTGAAAAACTGAGCCTTAACAAAGGTGAAGGTGACTCCAAGTTTTTTTGGCTTTCTGTGCTAGAGAAGGAGAAGTTACTGGAGGGAGGAAAGAAATAAGTGATGTGACAAATTAGGACCTTTGCAACATCCTTTTAATGGAAAGAAGCAGGGTAGGTCACATGTGCTTCTACCAGAAAAAGGCAAGGCCCGGGGAGTAAGACGAAGTTTTACGTGCATCGCTAAATATATGGGGATAAAAGACCATATGTAAGATGCAATACATACAAGAAATCTGCCAGACCTCGTTGTGGCTTCAGTACATAAGTGTTGGTGTGGACTGGTGCGCACCTAATTGGTGTGAGTGGCAGGTAACCCAGTGAACTAGAACATCTGAGGAAAAGCAGATTATTTACGGGAGCAGGTTAAAATTTGCTGTGTACGGATGCATCACGCTGCAGTGCCATGCCTGCTTTACACCACTTCCAAAGCACTGCCGGTAGCTGTGTGCTTCACCTTTCCCTAGTGCCTAGCTAACGTGATTGGAGTTGTGGGAGGAGAAGAGGGAGAGGACAGTCGTGAAATCTGAGGGACCATTAAACACTTGAGCAGCTGTAATATACTCTATTTGTTGGAGAACAAGTATGGGAAGCAAGGAGGTATATTAATCTCCTGAACCTATTGCTTCTATATCTCCTGAGGCCTCCAAAGAACCCTTTGAATGTACTTACTTGAAAAGTACTCTGCTGAAACAGTTACTATGTTAAAAGTGTATTCTTTCTAGCTTCCTCTTTTTAAAATAGAGTCTGCTTTAGCTCATATAAGAATTTGGGCCTTGTTATTAAATCTAAATGCGATAAACCTAAGTAATCTGTTTACGTAGATCCTTATGAAATGGGGAAAAAAAGAAAACAAGTCCATCATCGGGATTCTAGATAATTCATGTAACATTTAAAGATACATTATTTTCAAGACCACTTCTCTCGTTTAATAGAAGAGGATGCTGCTTTCTGTGACTCAATCTGAATAAACATCTCCATTGTTTCTCTCAGTTAATGATCACTTCCAACATTCTCTTGACCAATTTGTTTTTCCAAAGAGAAAATAAAAAATACTTAGCAACAGAAATCAGCAGGAAGATTACATATTTCACCTCTCTAAAGCCTAATTTCTCCTTTTGAAGGGTAATAGTCTCAGATTTCTAACACAACCTAAAAATTGGATTGCTTTGGCCTTCTACCAGACTCTGAAAGAGTTATCATGTGAGCTCGAGTGCACCCTTGCTGCTGCCCATGCACCGCCCTATTGAATTTGGCTGGGGGAGGGGGGTGGTTCTGCCATGCTGAGCAGCTGCAAAATTGGACCCTCACAATAGAAATTATTCTGGTAGGCAGCCAGGAAGAACAAATATGGGGAGCTGGCTTTCTGCAGCTACAGACCCACAATCACACAATGCTTCAGCCTCAGATCTGCTTTGCTTGCTCAATTCCTGTGTGTGTGAGAGCCTGCCCTCCAATCACTTCAGCATCTTCTGTATTTCAGCGCCCTGCCCGCACACAAGAATGATGGAGTCAGCACGCAGAGCAGAGGCAGGCATGCATGAACACCAAAACAAAGCCGGTTTGGTCTAGTTTTAGGCCAGATCACTTTGAGAGTGTCCTTTCAATAAGGACTTGGAAGCTTTCAGATTTTTATTCAGATTAGTTGCATTTGCAGGCAGTAATAAGAGAATTAGTTTTGCCTTCCGCTGGTATTTCATTTTTTCCCGTATACCCACAGTTTGCCAAGAAGATTCCCTTTCCCTCCCAAATAATAATAAAATCTCAGCACATTGTTCAACCCTACTTTACATATTCTTCTCTTCTAGGACATCTGTACTCTGCATACTTTTGCATTCTCCCCTCACCCTTTTCTTCTCAGCTGCTCCATGTTTTTATGTCTCTCAGGAGGGGTTAATTCTTTACAGCTGCGTCCTGCTTGCCAGGAGTCTCACATGTGCAAATTATTAATCTTTTCTATTGCTACAGTAACTCCCAGGGCTTTAAACACCCCCCTACCTAAAACTGGCTCTTTTCCAAAAAACTTTTCGTATTCCCTCACTGAAAGATAATTTGGTCCCCTGCAGGGTTTGCACTGTTATTTAGCACAATTGCTAAGTAGAGTTCCTTATTTCCACGTAATAATTTACAAATTGGAATTTAATTTAGAAATTTAAACCCAGAGTATTAAATTTCTCTATTTGTTGTACAGCTGGTTTGTTAGTTTGTTTGGGTTTTGGGTTGTTTTTTTTTCAGAAAATGACATTGTTTTATTCTGTTTTGCTTTTAACCTTCAGTTTTGAATAATGTGTGTAGTTTAGTGATTGTAATGATAATGATGTGATATGCAATTTGTAATGTCAACTGATGTAGCTAGGCTTCCTTTCCATGAAACACAGAAGCTGGTTCTTAAATATGGAATGACTTAACTGAGTAAGTACAGAATGTTCTAAATTTTTATTTAATAGGAGGTCTAGTTATTAACATCTGTTCAGCCCACTTATGCTTTTAATTTATGATATTAACTCGATGCAGTTGTTCCATGGTTTATCTCAGCAATCAGATAGGGACATATAAGTGTATATATTGTGTGATTCTCACCAGATACAGGTCTGTGCACAAATAGAAATCCACTGGTTGTGTACGCACATCTCTGTGTCTATAGGCATACGCACACACTGTTTTGGCCTGGGATGACTGATGACCTGGCATTTTTTTCTACCCTCTGTCTTTCTCTTTCTGATGTGTTGTGCTGATTTCATATTTATTTCTCAGCTACTGATTGGATATCATTATGACACTTCGAAGCTTCCAAATAAATAATTTATTTTGAAAGTTAGATATGTCATAATAAAGCATTAAGACACTCCAGGCAGTGTATTTCTGGCTGATTATATACCTCCAGTGGTATTATAAGGCACAGCCAGAGGACTGAGTGATTTTAAACACCTGACAAGTGCAATAATCCCCAAGAAGTGCATGGCCTGGAGCATCTTACTGCTGTTATGAAACAGAATTTATAAATAAAAATAAGAAGAACAGCCAAACCTATTTATTTGTGGGGCATTATGACTTTAGAATGACATCACTAAGGACCAATCACTAACCTTGGTTTACGTTGATTAACGTAATGGTCATTTCCTAGTGTGAACAATAAACCCAAATACTTCTAAGAAAACATTAAACAGCTTTGAGTTTAATGTGTGCAAAGGAAATGTAAAGGTGGTTTAGTTGCAAGGCAGACACATGATCTGTTTAATATATACAGAAGGCCTCCCTGTAGGCCAATTAAAAAACCTTCCAAACAATGCTGACTATTAATTCACACAGTATTTATAGCTCAAGTGAGTTAAATTTTAGCATCTCAGTGAAGAGCTCTGTAAGGAGGAGAAATAGATTTCATTAGGACAATAACCAGATATGAATTGTGTTTTGTTCTGTGAAGTATATGTTAAACAAACCTTTTAACAGCAAGGACGTTATGGGAGATGTAAGAATGCTGCTTGTAGATTATTTTCTCATTGGAAGTAAAATTCCTGATAAAGAAGTCTACCTCTGAAAACTTAACACGAATAGCTTATGAAACTGTAACTGTAAGAAGATGCTGTTGCACGTAGTGGTATCATCAAAGCTGTAGTTGAACAAATACTGTCATAAAGAGTGGTTATAAAGAAGTGTTTTGTTTTATTTATTTTCCTGTTGCATATATAAAAATAGAACTTCTGAAATGTCATAGTTAACACATTTAACTGCTGAACGTTGAAAATCTTCCTTGTGATTCATAGCCTGAGACTCAGTGTAATCGAGAGCTCTTATATTCTTGCGCATAAGCACAAGCTGGAGTGACTTTCCTCTTTGACTCTGTAGCAGGGAAAATGCGCTCAGGTAAAGGGGATCACCCTTAAAATAACATGGGATGTCTGTGAGAGAAGTAAAGGTACGGAAAAGGTTCTGTGCTTCTGTGCTGCAAATAACTTATATCCTGAAGAAAGAGAAATCTTTGTGCAACTGCTGGGGAGGAATCTTACAGGTGGACTGTAATTCACAGTATCCCAGAATGGCTGAGATTGGTAGATCTCTGGAGACCACTTAGTCCTCCCTTCTGCTCAGGCAGGGTCGCCTAGAGAAGGTTGCCGGGAGTCCTGCCGAGTTGAGTTTTGAGTATGTCCGAAGGTGATGGTGATGGTTCCCCAGCCTTATGGGGCAACCTCCAAAAGTGTTCAACCTCCGTTGTTAATATCAGGATTTCACAGAATGGTCTGATCCAGAAGGATCACCCAGCTCTTAAGTGAATGGCTCATATGGGGATCAGACCTACAACCTTGGTGTAATTAGCTCTGAGCAACTGAGCTCATTCAGGATTTGACCAACCTGTGTTTTCTTATCTTTAGATGGAATTTCCTGTATTTCAGTTGGTGTCTTTTGTTTCTTGTCCTTGCAGCAAATACCACAGAAAAGAGTTTGGTTCCATCTTCTCTATTACTCCCACAAGCCAGGTATTTATACACATTGATAAGACCTCCAGGCTGAACACTTCACTAAATCACTAAATCCATACCTTTCTCATACTGGGAAGGCCAGGGCTGGACCTAACAACCCCAGATATTTCTCACCAGGTGTGAATAGGGATGAAGGATCACCTTGCTCAACCTGCTGGCAATGTTCCTAATGCAGCCTGTGGTGTTGGTGGCCTTCTTTGCTGCAATGGATGATTTTTTGCTTATATTCAACTTGTTTCTGGGACTATTTGTTCCCTCACCTTTACTTGGATCAAGTTGAGGCTATCCTGTTTTTCACTGGATTCTTCTTCTTCTGTCTTGAAGAAAGCAGGTGTCACTCCTATTTTTAAGTCCTCAGGAACTCTCAGTGACCTTTCAAAGAGAATAAAGAGTGGGCTTGCTACTCGCAGGATGGGTCCTTCAGAAGTTGTGGGTGCATCTCATCAGGTCCCATGAACTTTTGCCTGTTGGTGGAGATACCTTTGCCCCATTTGCTTGAGTGGATTCCATCTGCTCCTAGGAATCCTTAGTTCTTCAAGAGGATCACATGATCATAGAATCCACAGCCCTCTTGTCAATGCCAGCCCTGTAACCAGTTGTTGACCCACAGGGCCCCGACACTCCACCTCAAGCTGATTACCCTCACTGGTAGGACTGAGAAGAAAACTTCCCGAATGCCCAAACCCCTCACCCTCAGAGGCATGTAGGTATTTAGGACTGCAGCAGCAAGAAACCTAAGATGCATATGAAGAAAAAAGTGCTGTGTGTTAGTTATGCTCTTCCCCCCTTGAAGTGTGGATTCCTCTTTCCTTTAGTCAGTTTCAGTAATGGAAGAGCCAGTGTAATACACCGTGTGTGTGCCATACACATGTCGTGAAACAGCCACTGTTGTCCTGAAGAATATAATCTGCATGATTGTGATTACAATTTTAAAAAACCCACTACTTATCTACTTCCTGCAAGATCAAATGTTATTTTTTTCTAAAATTTCTGATAAACCATTTGCCTATAAATGATTTGTGTAGATATGCAACACTGAATTCATTCAAATAATATTCTTGTGCAGCCTGCAATCTAAGAGCAGAGGAACTGCCATGCCAGAGCAGACCAAAGGTCACAGCAGCCTGGTATCCTGTCTCCAAATGCAGCCAGCAGCAGATGCTTCAGAGGAAAGTCTAGCACCTCTATAAGGAATGTAATGGAGTACTGTCCCCGTGAGGAAAGCTCTTTCCCCACTTCTGTCATTTCTAGCATATGTTTTGTACTATTAAATGTTAAGACTGCTCACTCACTTGGGATTTTTTTCTATGACAATTACTTATGTAGTGAAAACTTACCAGAGAATTTTTCTTATTGACATAAATAATAATTTTACTTTTAGCCTAATAAGCCATTTTTCTCTCCAGTCTTTGCATCCATGAGTTCCTCAGGAGAATTTTGTCTTTCATAAAAAAAAGAAGTTATTGATTCTTAGAACTTCCTAAAATCTAATCTAAAAATACTTTACGTCTGCTCCATGTATGTGCTGTAATTCAAAATGGAAAAAGAGCAAAATTCAAAGATTAAAGAGCATATTCCTATCTGTTTGCTTTGTCACAACTGATAGAATAACAGAAGTATATATTAAAAAAACCCACAAACCTCTCTTGATAGCATGGAGGTGTTCAAAGAATCTTAGTCTCATGTAAAATCCATATTCTGGGCAAAGTCTTCTAGTGTTTACAGCCTGGTTCATTAGCAGTCCATGGATAAAGAGGAGATATTTAATGCATCTTCCCATAATAGTGAGTCATCCTCTGAATTTAAAATTCAAGTGGGTAGAAGGCTTTTCGCATTATTTTACCCTGCTCAGCACTGGAGCTTCAATGTCTTACGGAGATCATAGAATCATTAAGGTTGGAAAAGACCTCTAAGATCATCAGTGCCACCCATTAGCCACCTCCATGTTCACTGCTAAACCGCATCCCCAAGTGCAACATCCACGGGCCTTTTGAACACTTCCAGGGGTGTGTGGTTATTTTGTCAGCCTGACCTGCTGAACAGGTAGTGGGAGTAAATGCAGGTTCTACCCAGCGCTGGGGTTTGCCTCGTCCTGTGTCTGACTGTGCAGGGTTAGTGTGGGTACGGTAGCGTTGTCCCCCTGTTTCAGTGTCTCCCACCACACATACATACACGCGTACACGATTTCCTGAGCTTTTTCCAGCCCATATCATCCAATTAATTGCTTCACATGCTACATTCTTCATAATGAGAGTGGGCCACAAGGACAGTATGCTGGTAAGCTTTTCTGTTCTGAAAGGAAAGTCCATCACTCCCGCAGTGTACCAGTTCAGTGCTGTGAAATAATCCCTGGCTCTTGTTTTACCCTTCCCTTGGGGTATCTGCTCCACTGAATGACCCCATCGTGCTCGGTGCATTGAGATTTTGAAACTAGCTGCTAACTACTGTGGATGCATTTCCTGACCTTACTGGTGGGAATTGAACCAAAGTCTCTCAAGTGCTGTAGGATCTAATTAATATGCATCTTATTCCAGGAAAGACTCATTACTTTATAGATATTTATATAAGGGGTATGTCTGCTATAATGGTTAATAACTATGAATAAAGTTTCATTTCTGATAGAGGAATAAAGCTTTTGTTTAGATATGGATTTTTAGTTTTATTAAAAAAAATTAGAAAGTATGATTATGATAATTGGGTGAGAGTTCCAAATGGTCACACAAAGTTTTTTATTCTTGCCTTTAGTACTAGCCGCAATCAACTCTCCTTCCTCACCTAAAATTTAAAAGAGAGGCAGGGAGGAACTAATTTAAAAATTAATTCAAGGCATTAGCAAAGGATCCAGAGAGAATCTGTGCTGGATATGGAAGACTTGTAGTGTATGAGAAAGTGAAGTGAGTTATGGGTGACAAGGCTTTGAAATAATAAGTGTAAGCAAAGTCTTCCAAGCTGAGAAAAGGCATACCACAGTAACAAAGACTACCTATGGATCTGGTCTCCCCTGATTTTTGGGAAGTATTTATTTAGAACCTTTTAAAAGCTACTCTGACACATAGCTTTTATTGTGGTTAAAATTGTTGGCAACACTATAAGGCCCTCAGTCCCTGAAGGAATTAGCTGGTGCTGCAGAGGGGACAAACCCCAGTGGCTGGAAAGACCAGGCACCTGTATTTACTCCCTCGCAGGTTGTGCTTAACAGGTAGAAATGACAAAATAACCTCAATGCTTCGAAATCACACGGTTTCAATGCAAATTTGGAGGCTCACGATTTTTGGACAACCAAATTTTCGTGCTTAGTTATGCTGCACATAATGATACAGTCATGTTCTCAAACCAGTAGAACTGAAATACTGTAAGTTGATCAAATGTGTTTTCATAGTAACATTTTACCATGGATCTAACTTACTGTATTTTTACATGCATATGACTTAAAATTTCTATGAAGTTTAGTTTTGCTGAACTGCCTCTGTAGAAAATAGTAAGAATCAGAGACAATGCAAATGTGGGGTGCAGTCCTGCAGGGCATACCTTGGGTCAGCTCTGACAGGTACTGGCAGTGTCGTTCTGCTGCAATTACAGGGGTTTGTTTATCGCTGTATATACGACATATTTTTGGCCACTTCAGAGGGCAGTGATAATTCTTCCATATCTCATTCGGCAGTCCACAGGAGCAGGAGGAGTCCCAGGGAGTCTTGGGCAGTTCTTCACCATCTTTATCCTTGTGGAGAATCACAGCACACATACAAAGATGATATGCAAATTCTCAAGGCACTCCATGGCAGCTGCGAACATGTGTGTCAAGGCATGTTAATTTTAAAATGACAGTTGCTCTACCTATCACTCAACAGCACTTAGAGTTACCCAAAGGAGGGAGTGCTTAGGAAGAAGTAAAGCCAGGGAAATAAGTGAATGTTTAAGGGAGATTTTTATTTTAAAAAATGTATGTCTTACAAAAAATAATCATTGGAGTAACATGACATTCTTGCAGTGCATGGTTTGATGAGGTAAGGGAAGCTTGAGACTATTGGTTTTATAGATAGAAGTTGGCTGTGTACTTTGGAAGTGAGGCTTAGAGCACTATACCTCTGGGTGTATGCTAAAAGCCAGCAGTGCTGCTTTTTTGGCAAGCTGTCTTGAGGGTAAATTCACATTCTGGAGATGACTGTCCCAGAGGTTCTCTGGCTTTTACTGAGATATGCCACCCCAAGCTGCTGAAGACTTTCTCTTCTTCACAATCTCCTGTTCTTGCTTGGCTGTGTTCCAGTCTGCGCTGAAACCTTTTCCTGCCTCTGTTCGTGCTAAACCACAGCAACAAGAGTGAATGGGAATGAGGCAGATCAGTGTTGAGCAGCTGCATGGGAGTGAAGTTGTGGGTTACCCCTCCTCTGCTCACCCCGATACACACACACGCGCGCACATGCGCGTGCTTGTATTTCTGTGGGACACCTGATGTGGGTACGTGTCAAGGCTCACTTAAGAAGCATCACAGGGTTGAATGGATAGATATCACAGTCAGTTCCAGCAAAGTTATCTGGTTTATAGCTTTATGTTATCTCCACTCAACTATTGGAAAATTATAGCTACATGGTGTGAGGTAAAGCCAGCAACATAGGAGCATAGGAACAGTCCTACTGGGTTGGGTTAGGGTTCATCTAGTCCAGAGTCCTGCTTCTGACAGTGGATGTCCAGTCAGACAAAGGCAGTATGTTGCTACCTCTTCTACTCCTTCACTTCCAACAGTTTTCAGCTCAGGGTATTTCCTGAGCTGGATGTTTCTTGCAGGAAACTCCACAGAATTCTTCTCTGTGCACTTGCCCAGTCCTCCCTTGTGACCTCTGCACATCCCTGGCAGCCCTTGCAGTGAGTTCCTCAGGTTTGCTCACTCATGCTCAAACTTTCCTTCTTGAATTGGATTTTGTTTGTTGCTGCCTACATTTCTGAGAATCAGTGAACAACTGATGCTATGGGAATCAATGCTCTTTCACTCTTTCCTGACTGCTCACGGATAGACTTGTGCATTCTCTCTTAGTTTGCTTTTTCAAGCTGAGGTGTTCTTGCATACCCAGTCCTTTGCACTGATATACGTTATCCTTACTGGCCTTTTTTCATTTAACCATATCCTCCTGAAAAGAGATCAGAACTGCAGGAATATTAAAAATGCAGGTGAGTCATAGATTTATTCAAAGGCAGTATTTACTTCTGTTTTATTTCTATTCCTTCCTAAAAATTCTTAAGAGTTTATTTGCTGCTTTGACTGATGATGAGCACTGACCTAATTCTTTCTTTCTTGGATCTATAGTATATTCTTACTGTCAAATCACAATTGTCAGTGATCACAATTCAGAACCTATTTACATATATTTGAAGTTTAGAGTTTTTCTAGTGTGTGTAGCCTTTCTTTATTTGTAGGGAAATTTGTCTACCATGACATTGACCAGGCACGCAGCCTTGTAAGGTCCTCCCTGCAATTCTCGGCAGTCAGTCATTGTCCTCAATATCCCATATTTTGTAAATGCAGAACTGTGTTTTGCCTGGATGTAGGTAGTATAGAAGATATTTAAAGAAAATCTGTTGCTCTTGTCTACAACCCCTTCTTCCTAGATGTCAAATCACTTTGAACTAAGGTAGTTACAGCCTACGCTTTACAAGTGTGAAGCTGCAGGATGGGATTTGCCATATTCAATTATTTATTGAGTGAAAGATCTTTCTGTGGTCAGTCAGTATCTGTGCATTGCCTAGGTGTCATCTGGCATTTACATTGCAGGATTATGTATTTGTTTTAAAAGCCAAGTCCTGGGTATTTTCAAGATGAAAGTACTGTTTCAGCCTTTTCTCTGATACTCATTTCTAGCACTTACCTCATTTTAGTTACTTGGTGATTACATCACTTGTTTAACAATAACAAATTGGGGACCATCCTGGGAGTATAACAAAAAACCATCTATGGAAAGGAGGGGGAATTTCACCCGTAGGTGTTCAAAGTCGATTAGATCTCATTACAGAGTGCCTTAAGTGAAACGATTTGGAGCTCTGCATTTCTCAGTCTTCCATACCCTGAAATTTTTGTGTCACAAAACCCACTAGATTTGTGTAGGGACTAATACTCCCTCTACAGAGAGTGAAGCCTTGAAGGGACATTATGTTTGAATTATCTTTCCATCCCTAGTGCAAGTTGTCAGCACTTATATGCAGCAGTGTGGCTTGCCTTCCCTCATCATCCCTTTTACAAGAATCTGTAGAGGACTTCAGTTTTCAGTGTTGTCAGTTTGGCACCTTTTTCTTGGTACTAAATTCACCTTAAAAAAACATGTCTACACGTTACGGGTTCTATTCATGAATGACTAACACCTCATTTGCACTTGAATTTCATTCAGGTTAAATGGAAACATTGTGCAATGCTGTGGAATTTACACAAATTTTATATCCTTGAATACAGATTGCTGGTAATGAAACTGACACTTCGTTGTGCATATTAAAGATGCCCAGAAGCCAAAAGAGGATGGAGAATGAGAGAAAACGCGATCAGATCTGGCCTGAATGAGCAAAGTAGACTTGCGGAGGAGTAGGAAAAGGAAGGAGAAAATCAAAACAATTCTGTAATGAGTAGGTGTCCCCTACAGCTAAGCCCCAGGAGCAAGTAAAACTTGGCCTTTTGATGCTTGCTGTATTTGCTTGGACACCTGAGGTTTTCACCTATCTGGGTGGCTACATTTGTCACCAGTGTCACTAGGTGGGAATCTGTACTCATCTAAACTAAGTCTCCCACTTCTCAGTCGAATTTTGTCTTCCTAGAGGATTGCTGAAGGAGTTTTCTCCTACCAAGCTTTCTTTGTGTCTAAGTGTTTTGGTGGGTGTCAGGGAAGGAGAATTCATGAGGATGGAATTTGGAATTTGACTCAAAACCTCTCTTTACTTTTTTGTCATTTGTGCATTTGGACCACTATGAATTTTCTGCTGAAAATATTAAGCAGGAAGGGCCACTGAATGATCTTTCTTTCATAAGATTTGTTTTCTTTTCCCTTGACTCATATTATGCCAAGCCCAGTGGCTCAAGCCCAGTGGCACACCTATCTGACATGGACCCACACGTGAGACAGGAATTTGAAGACTAATAACTACACAATCCTGTTCTGAAATTTTTTCAGAGTTGCAATTAGATGTATGTGATCTGGAGGAAATTACTGCAGGACATACTGTAATATAGCCATATGACAGTCCACAAAATCTTATGTGAAAGCATTTGTCAATAGCCTGTAGAAGGTAAAAGTCTAGTTGCTTGCAAGAATTTCTAAGGTCAGTAGTGATTCTGTGCTCAAGCTACAGAACCTCTGTGTAATGGTGTTGCTGAGCAAGTTAAATTTTTTAAGAAGAGGTCTGTGCAGCAGTAGGGGAAGATGTTGAAAAGTTCTTTTAACTTTAGCTCAATAGTGTATGATCCCTATATTCACAGTTAATGCTTAGTTTTGTACCATACAGTGTTTATTACAAGCAAACCTGAGATTTACGTGCCCTTGTTTTAACTCCTTACATCTAAGACTAATAAGTCTTGTGCCAGATAATACTTCTTTATTTACTTATTTTAGTGATTAATATGTACTAGCAGATACCTTTAGTTTTGAGAACAAGGATTGTGTGTCAGAACAAAGAACGATAAGAGAAATACATTATGACCTGACCGCATATTTGAGGTACTCTCAAGGAGAAAAGGTTCATCAGAAGATCCAGAACCATACCCAAATAAGTCCATGGAAATAATTAGCATATATGCATATATTCAGGAATGTGATGAATATGTGTTAGTTTGAGGAATATAACCTGGTCTGTTAGGCTACTGAGCATGCATGCTTTGAGGACAATTCCCGACCCATCCACTGCTGCTAATAAAGTATTGTCAGCTTTCTAACCCAGCAAATTGGTTGGAGAGCTTATTTCACTGTTTTCAGTGACAATGGCACCTGCCTATGGGCCCAAATGTACTTTTGGGTAACAGCAGCCTTCAGGTACACTTTTCCTACTAGATAGGGGTCCTGGCTAAAAAATCAGAAGTTTTCTGCTACTGACTGTTAAGCTTTTCTGGTGATTGTAAGTATCTAAAATAACTCTTAACCCACTGGAAAGAGCTGGTGACTGCTCATTATTATTCAAACTGAACTTCCTTGCACCACGTAGAAGTTTTATCACCTCACAAACTAGTACCAAGTTTGTCTTCACAAGCAAAAATATAAGCTAACAAAAGAGAAATCAGGGAAATGTTTAAAAATCTTTTTACTCTCTTGAATACTTATGCCTTTTCTTCAGTCTACACTAGGTCTTTTTTCCACGATACACAATACATCCAATTTTCTCTCTTCACTGGTTCACACATGTGAGAATTATTGTGTGGGAAGAAAAAAAAAAATCTATTTGAATACCAAGTCACAGTAGACAAAATCTATGCTCTGAGTATCTACTCAGGGGACGGGTACTTTCTCCACCTTTCAGAGGTCAGCAGTCAACAGTGTAAGTTTTAGGAGTATAAATGACTATGTATAAGAAATCTTCCTTTATTCATTATTTTTTTTGTTTCAATTTCCCTGCAGAAATTGATCTGGGTTGCAATTTTAATTTCAACAGGGCTACTTGGAAAAGCAAATCTGAAAAAGAGGCTGTCACAGGCTGCATATCATTATTACAAATTCATGTGAGCAAGATTGGGGTTTGGAAGTCTGGCTTCTGTAGCTGCAATAATACCAAAGTGAGTTGTAGCCTGTGGAGGAAACATGTCAGGCACATAATCCTGTTCTTCATTTAAAGTTTCTTTTGTCAGGAATATTAAATAAATAGACTGTAACTGTTGAAGCTACCACGCACAGTTGAGCAGCACCCTATAAGGAAAACAAGCACTGAAGAACATGTACGTGACCCCAGCAATCTCTAAAGTTGCTTTCGAAACAGCCCTGAGACATTTGGATCAGCTCCATGAAAACCAGAAAGCATAAGAAGGATAACAGGAGAACACATCAATACATACAGTTTTCGATTAGTTTTTTTTCCAAACAGAATTTGTTTGTATTCTTGCAAGCCTATCATGGTTACCAGCATGTTACTATTTTAAAAATGATAATTTGATAAGCTATTCAAACCAGACGATCTTATACTGGGGAGTTGTAAGATTCAAGGTACTTCCCTCTATTAAGGCAAAGAATCATAATCAGCCAAAGTCCAGTTATCAGCTTCCCCTGTTACCGTGTGTAGTGTGATTTTGCTCCATGGTGATGCAACATTGCAATGATTTATATCAAAGCAAGCAAACTTCAAGCTGAAGCTGCAAAAAATATAGGGAAGGTCAGTGATAGGAACTGCTAACATGTTGCAGTTTCTCTGAAGCTGCAGAAAAGCCCACTATGAACACTACAAAGCTGAGAACATTTCCCTAGTCTTTGATTTCTTATTTTTGAAAGGCTGTAATGGAGCCAGCAGGTAACCTAAGACAATCAGGGAATGTTTTAGCAGACAAGACCGTATATCTGAATTTCTTCTTTAGCTTTATACTAACTCTACATTCCTTTGCTTTGTGAAAAGACAGAGAGCTGCTGCTGCAAAAAACTAAGGTCTCTAGAGGATAATCATGTAAGAGAGTGATTATGATATGCAGCAGTTATTTACCTGTCTACAGTCATAGGCAGGTATTAATGACAATGGAAAAAGCAGTCAATAATAACATCAGATGAAGAAAGTATATCAGCGTAAGTGTTAAAATACCTGACTGGAATCATTCAGTTCTGTATCAATTAGCAGAGCTGGAAGAGAAAGATATGCTCTTTTCTTCCTTATTTTGCCATACTTTAAAAGTAGGACAAGCGAAAGTATTGTCCAGCCACCTGATCTTAGATGAATTCTGTTCTTGTAACGTTACACATTTGTGCCTAAAGACCAAAATGACCCTTAGTGCTGTGGATTAAAAGACACAAGACCAATAGCATTTTCTAAGTGCAGTTTCATGGCATGGGGTTCTCATTTCCAGTCTCCAAATGGGACCAGCAAAATGTGGTGTCCCTAATACAACAGGCAGGAAAAGGAGAGGAGTTGTGTGGCCTCCATCTCTTCCAATCTACCCATGTGGACCAGTTCAGCTGTCAGGGGCAGCGTCTCTATAACAATCCTTATCAGTCCCCTGACTATTTGATATGTCAAATTCCTTTTTACGTTGCCTCGGTTTCTACCTTTTCCGTGATTTACTACTCAGTCATTCTCTTTCTAACTTCATTTTCAAGGCAATATCTCTGAAACTCCTCTGACATCATCTTCTCGGAGGTATCTGAGACTTGGTGAAGCTCCAGTTTTCTTTCTTGCCTAGCTGATCCAGTTCAGAGCTATCATCTATTAGCTTTTTTTCCCTCTGAAATGATTCACTTTTAAACTTCTTTCTCTCTGAATCAGCCATCAGACACTCGAGAGCCCAAGAAACAGCAGTAAGCTGCTTTTTCTCATTCTTATACCACTATCTGTGTGGTGTAAAATCAGATAGTGAAAAGGGGTGAGGCAGTGGAGGAGACCTTCTTCATGTGCCCTAAAAATCTTTATACCAGAAAATGGTATGAGACTACAGCACATATTTATTAATAGACAGCTTAACTAACTGAGTTTATAATATCAGTGGATTTTTTAGAATGATTCCACCATAATCAGGATTTTTTTGAAATGCTGATTTCGCCTTTTCTTTTGCATTCAAAGGCATAAGAGAGAATTTTGTTGAACTCTAATAAAGAACATTCTTAGGGCTTGGTATTGTAATTATTGGAAACTGAGGCTGTTAAAAAATGAAATGACAGTTCTGTGTTATCTAATGGCATATTTTAGGAATAATGCCTTTTTATTCCATAAAAATCTCAATATTTACCTCTATTCAGTCTTTTAAATGACATGATAAATTATTGAAGCTGTGTTTTTAAAATATAAGTGAGCTTTTTTTCATACCTTTTATCCTCTGTGGAGTCATTTGCCTTGCAGGATTCCTATTAGTGTGACTTCTTGTATCTTCAATATATGCTGTTTCTACCAAGTTTCAAGCAATTGGTCCTGTCAATATTATTTCAGGGTTTGTTGGTTTCAGGAAACAGAGTCATCACTGTAAGAGCATTATTGGTATGTTCATTAGGAGAAATAAATGTGCTTTACATCTGTATTTATAAATTATTCTGTGATCAGCCTGTCAGTACTGTACATGTAGAACAGCATCAGAGCACCGAAATAATAATAATAGGGGAAAATAGCAGTATCAGCTTTATCCCTTCTAACAGTGGTGTTGCCACAAACATTAGAAAAGCAGGGCGTGGGAACTACTGCTCATTCTGTGGCACCACTGCCCTTAGCAGAGGGGCTCCAGAGTTCCTGGAAAAGCAGGGCAACAGCAGGGCTGGAAATACTGGGCTTAGGCTTGCAGTACTCCTGACTAAAATTACCAGGAAAAAGGAATAGCCCAGCTCAAAATCTGGTTTAAAAAATCTGTGTTTAAAAACCAGTGGGAACAGGCCCAGTATCAGCACTGAAAGGCGTGTGAAAAGGCAGCAGAGTCAGCATGAGCAGATGAAGGGTTTCTGAAGGAGCCAGCTAAAGCAGCCTGAGGAGTACATTTACCAACTCTTGACAGTTCTAACTAGAGAGATTTGGAGCAGATAACAAGGAGGTATTTTTAATGTTATTGAAATATATCCCAACAGGAAGGATATGTTGGGAAAATCAGACTCTTCATGCTTCTTTGTCCCCTGCAGGGTGGTTGACATCCTGGGGATAAAGGACGCTGGCGAGTTGGGGAAAGGGTGGGGGATCAGTAACATTCCTTCCTGGTGGAAAGGCAGGCAAAAGCAGTGCCACAGCCAGTCCATGTGATACTCTCAGTTCACACCCCAAGCAAACACCTGCTGAGCAAAGCAGGACCTTCTGGGAGCAGCATTTGCGCTGGGCAACCCATGAGCTGATTGCTCGGGTGATGGGAACATATGGGGGTTTTAATCATATCTAATAACAACCCAGCTGCCAAAGGCAAGTGAGGGGATGGGAATCTGATTCTTCCCCACCCAGCATTGTTGTGAAACTAACTGTCGACTTCCATGCTAATAGAGCCAAAACCAGCAGACCCAGTTTTAAAATGTAGTTCTAAGACACAATAGCGTGTTTGGTTTTTGTTTCTTTAATAGCACAGCTAGGAAAGTTGATCCTTCATGGAATACTTTGCTAAAATGAAAAGAACATCAATATTTTTCTTCCAAATAAATACATATTTGAATTTCATCAAACAGGGTCCTTGTGAAAATAATTACGAAAATAGATATTAGCTGAGCATGAACCAAACTACCCCTTGTTTACCTGAATTAGAAAAAGGATGATTAATGGTAATGAACGTGTTACATTACTCATTTGTCAAAAAAGATCAATAATGTTAAATACCCCAGGAATGTCACAAAGTTGCCCCCAGTGCTGCACAAGTTTTGCGAACGATTCTGTTGGAAAACTGTCTATCGAAGGGGCCAGCCCTCCACACACAGAGTTCTGCCTCCTGCTTCTCTCCTACCTTCCTGCTTGGTGCTGAGGAATGACCCCTGCAAACAGGGGGAAAAAATAAATCTAGAAAATAAAGATGGTAATTTTTTGCTTTTATTTGGTTATTTTGCAATTCAGATAATTTCATGAGAGCAGGTATAGCTGCAATTAGGCAAAACATTAATCCCCAGAAGGGGGATGGGGGAGGATGAGGGAACTCATCGGTGATGCCCCTGTGCAGTGGAAGGGACTGGGAGTTCGTGCTGGCGGGGCAGCCGCCCCTGCCGGCCCTGCTGCTGCTTGAGAAGAGCATGACACAGCCCAGGAGGAGAGGCCAGAGCATTGCTTGTGGCAACACTCTCTCCCTGTAGCTCTTCTGTAATTATTTCACAGTTTTCATGTTTCTGTGTGATGCAATGCAAATTCCTGGAGGCAGCAATACTTGCCATGAAGGACCAATTAGTGGTCATCTCAGGAGAACTCACGTGGCTGTATCCAGTTGTCACTGAGTCAGATCTGGAAGTGGTTTATATGATGAGCAGGGGTTGCTTTTTCCATTAAGAGTCTTGCAATTCTGGGAAACAGTGATATGATAGAGCCTGCATAGTAGTTTAAAACCAGATACTTAGAATTCATGGTAATTAAATCCACTCTGACAAGTAATCTTCTGGAAAACCTTTTTAAAGTTGCTATAACACTGCAGATTCAAGGACAGATGCCCTTAGTTTGTATAGAGGAATGGGATACACACACACATATCGTCTTCCTGATTTTTCACTGACTCCCCTTCTCATCCTGAGTGAGTTAATTTAACCTTCCCTTGGCTCACTTTTCCCACCTACAAATTATGTACATTGTTGTTTAAGTACCTCAGAGAGATATTTCAAATTTTAATTAGTGTTTGTAAAATGCTTTGGGTTATTTGGATCAAAGAGTGATTTATTATTCAGTAATGTATGTTACGGTGTGGTAGGTGTACACTGCGTGTGCTGCAAAGTGGGGTGGCAGCAAATACACTCGTACTTTGTTGTCTGTTTATATAATGTGGGCTGTAAGAGTCCCTTTCTTTGGTTTCATTTCCAACAAGTTTGATCAAAGGTGTTTTGAGTTTTCACAGCCTTGCCTTTAATAGGTATTCTAGTGCATTTTTATGTGAAAAAGACCTAATCATATGAAGAGAAAGGACAACTAATAACCTGATATAGTAGTACTAATTGGACACCTCCACATATTTTTACTGAGCTTTTGTTCTATATGGACATGGATGTATGCATATCATATTGGCTAAAGGTCATGCTAGTATGTGAGGTCCGAGTTCTAGGTTATGGTTTTGGGAAAGTATGCCAGTTAGAATCCCGTCCAAAAATGTGGCAAAAAACTCTCCTCCCACATGCCAGGCCCCAGGAACATGGAGCACACGGGGAGCCTAGGGCTGTGCAGGAATGGGAAATGAACCCTTCGAATGAGATTTGCTTTAACTGATCCCTGTAAGACCCTGCAGACTGGAACAAGCCGGGGATTGTATCTATAGTCTCAGAGAGATAATTTGCCGGTCGGAGTGTCTCCAGATGAGGATAGGAGCTCTGAATCAATCAACTTTGTTTACATTTTTCTTAATATGAGCAGATTTCTCTGCAAATTGTTTCAACTACAGGTATTGTTTCTCACGTTGGGAATGACAGACCAAGGCAGAAAGCCTTTCTGAAGTTCACTGCAGTACAAACCCACCCTTCCAAAGGTATCCTACCAACAGCATCACTCAGGTCCATCTTATGCACTTACGCCTTGATTTGTTTTCATCCCTGCCCTGTCCATTTGCAGGTTTATTTCCTGTGATAATCCTTCTGAGCCCACTCCTTCCTTATTGGGCAGCCAGAGAGAGAGAGCCAGGGGAGGACGATCCTAGGCTTTTAGCTCTTTAAAAGAAAACAAGCTGCTAGAAATGTGCATGTTGTGAGGGCAGAATAGGATATCCAGTTGTGGAAAATGCGCAGCACAATCCATCCTGGAGGGAACAGAAAAGGGACTGTTAAGAGTGAAATCTTCAGGAGAAAACCGAGGGCTTAGGGAAGCTGTGCAAAAGCAAGTGGTGGGGGAAAGAGCACTTCTGCTTTGCATGATACCGTGGGTGGATTTGCCTTCATTTATGCTGAGGCATCAGACAGCAAGTTCAGAAAAAGAAAAATAATATCAAACTGCCAGGGTGCTAATTTAAACTCTTTATAAGATCAAGTGGAAAGATTATAGTATGACAGGGACAGGAAAGCAATGGAGAGGCCACAGGGACTTGAGGTGATGCTTGCTGGGGCTGCAACACCATACCCCCCCTGTATTTTAGAGTGTTTAAAGTCTGTAGCAGTATAATTACAGCAAACTAAAACTCAAAGTAACTGCTTTGGTTATGAGGAATTAGATCAACTGCACTGTTTTGGCAGAACTTTAACTGAATGGATGAAAAAAGAACAAAAGGACAAAATTACTGGATAGTGTTGACCACAAGATGGATTGGAATTCAAACACGGTTTCTTATAGATGAATTTTAATGACTACGAGTTTACTGAAATATATATATGTAAGTGTGTAAGATATACTCGCATGTGCCCCACAATACATTTGGAAATATCTGTCTCAACTTTGTAAAACACACAAAACTAAATGATTAACAGCCGTTTGAAACACAGCTGACACTGGTAAATTAGAATAGTAATTCACTATGTCTTAAGACTTGAACTCAATTCTTCTACAAGGAGCTAATTCACTATATGGAGAAAGGAAAGAATCACTCAGGACAGCAGTGAGGTCTGTAATAACCTGTTGTCTCTTTCTTTCTTGTCTCCAAGGTTTCACTTTTCCATGTAACCCTAAAGAGTGGACATGAAAGACATGTATTTGCTTGAAAGGTGAGAAATAAAATATATGTCTTGACTTTAAGTAGCTCCACACAGCACTGGTTCTTGAGCTTGATTTTCTTGCCTGTCTACATACAGCCCTCTCTCAGTTTCTCTGCTATTGTGCTCAGTGTCACTTTTGCTGAAGGAAAGTGGCTGAAATGTTGCTTTGACCAAACATCTTGAGATTTTGGAGACAGGTCTGAAACTGAAAAGAGATTGATTCACATGGGAAAATCCTGTTGTTGGACAAGGAGATGTAAATCACAGCTGGCTTATAAAACTAGTGAGAAAACAGGTTTTTTTTTTTGAAAATTGGCAAGGGGGTAGGCTAGGCTCTGACAGACTAAGGAATCCAGCTTTACCAGGGCGTGGGCTCCACTGCTCACCTGAATGCATATGGGAGAAACCCTACTGCTAGTACTCACCCAAGGCTAAAGCTGTCATGTGTTTTTTTCTTGCCAGCATCTTCCCAAGGTGTCCTTCACATCTCTCAGTGCCCACCAGTATTATATAACAATTCTCATTGTTCTTATCGTCGCCCACTTTAAGCTTCTAAACACTTTCATTTTCCATTGTTTTCCTGTGTGCAGTGAGGAAGCCATTCTGCACACTTTATAAGAGGGCTAATGCTGAGCAGTGGTCACTGACGACAAGGGCTGATCCCACCAGGACCCATGTGCAGAAATGAAACTCCCCTGTGTGGCTGCCTGCCATTTCCCATTGTTTCACTGGGTCCCCAGAAATGCTGGTCCTGTGAATGGAGTTATTGCTTGGCATTTAGGGAGTTGGGTACAGAACCCTGGGAGAGAGCTGGGAATACTGAAATGGTATAGAAATCTAGTGCTCAAGAGAAGAATCAGAGGGATGCAGAAGACAGCGTTTCTAGAGTCAGGGAATACAAAGAATCAGAAAAAGTGAAACGGGGGCAAAGCAAGGGGAAATGTAAGGTCGCTGGTCTGAGGACCAGCTGTGACTGCCAACAGCAGCATTTTATCCACACAGATACTATTTCCACCTGAGTAGGAACCAGTCGTGGAGGAGACTATGATCTCTATGCCCTCTGCAGGAATCAAAAGCTGCATTCTACTGTGGCCAAGACATGGCCAGCTGAGTGGTGGAGTATACCAGATATACACACCAGAGGACAGAGTGACCAGTGTCTGTACCTCCTCTTGGCCCACTCTTCAGTTTATATTGTAGCTCCTTTTCTATGCCTTGCCCACTTAAAGCAGTCATTACTCCTTTTTTCTCTTAACAATACAGACAATTTCACCTTCTGCATTTTATATGGCTCTGTCAGTACCCTCTAATATTTTTGATTTCAAGAGCTTTTTCTGAACCTTTTAATTCTCAAGACTAGAAATCTTATTCTCATAGTAATTCAGTCTCCTTTAAAAGTCTCTACCTATATATTCACTGCTGTGATCCAGGATATCTTGTTCTTCCCTCTCTTCCTAAACCTTCCTTTAGACTTCAGGTTTTTTGCCTTTTACCAATAGCCATTTCCTTCAACAGGAAGTTTTAATATGCTGGAGAATAATTTGAATGTCTTTTTCCTTTCAGGTTTTGGGAAGTTTCTTTTTGTTTTTCCTTCAAAAGATGGTGGATAGATTTACCATGAGTTGATTCTTAGAGAATATGTGAGAGCATGCTAACATCATCTGACACCTGTCAAACCAGCCATCTTCCCCCATGTCTCATGGTAGAAATCTAAGCCCAAAGGTAGGTGTCCACTGAGATAGTGGTAATTTCCAGTAAGCAGATTTAGATGAAAATACGGGGTTTTTTTCTTCTTTCAGGGCTTACCTGAAGAACTGAAAACATGCTTTCTTTATTTTCGTAACTCACTGGTAGCAGTTCCTCTCATTTACACTTACATACTCATACGTACATACAAATGCATATATGCATATACTTATTTACAGAAAGAAATAAATGTGCTAAAATCTTTAATGATACTGAGGAAGCAGTCACCTGTTACTCTGCTCTGGCAGTTTCGGCTGTCGAGTGAACTTGAGTTATTGTGGTGATTTATCACTACTGCTTTAAGCTGTATTCTATATTCTGGACCTATATTTTATATTTATAGCTTCCCGTATTGAATACTTAAATTTTCATCTTGTTTTCACAATGAAAGAACTTTTAATATGAAAAGCAGTAACCAAAATTAGGTAATGATTATTCCTTGTCTCATCCTTGACATCTGTTACCTTTTTTTTCTAGTGGTTGACCAAAACTGTACCCATTTCACGCATATTCAGAAATTTGGGCCACAGGGGTGAATAATGTTAAGGTCAGCAGCTGTTGGTAGCTTCCTAGGGATGACTTCTGTCTAAGATGTTAAAACAATCTCGGCTGAGGCTGGAGGTCTTTGCCTAAAGTCCCTGAGAAGTGGCGTTGTTGATGATGGAACTGCTGGAACATGTCACCTGCCAGCAACGCCTTCTGAGGACATTCCTCACTTCCCTTGGCTGCTTATTCTCACCCGGTCAGGGCAGCTCCTTTCTCTCTTGGCTGCTCTGGAGGAACAGTTTCAGGGGTGGTTCTGCAAACCAGCTCACCAAAATGAGCCAGGCAGAGGAGCTGAGAGGTCTGGTGGTAACACCGCATCCTTTCAGCAGCCTGGTTTCATGGGCCATGATCTGCAGAAACAGAATGGGCAGCACCTGAAAGGGGACGACGGGGGATTAGCAGCCACAAGCTCTTCCCCGCTTGTGGGGGGGGAAAAAATGGCTTCACCATTGAAGGAAACATCAGTAACTACAGAGAGAAAAAAAATAAAGTAGTAAGGTAAGGACCTTTATTAATTAATATTAACTAATCATGGTAACTGTGTTATCTGGGCCTTGAGGACAGGTTAGGGCTGTGCCTGACTTTCTGCCTCTTGTTTTGCAGGGAATTACCAACTAATTTGCACTACCTACACAGTGGTTACCATTCCTTCCCTCCCCTGGTTACAATACTTGTATAGGCAGCAGTAGTTACTCAGATGGTTTCGGTTTCTCGGCCTTTCTATTGGAGGAGTGACAGTAGAGAGGAGGAGGTAAATAGTGGATTTGATCTTTAAACTGAACTCTGCAGGATAGGAGCTGTTACAGCACTTGGTTGATGGCAGAGCCTGGAGAACTCTTTGCCCCTGAAATCCTACCAAGCCTCCTTTACTCCGCCTTCCAAAATAAAACACAAAATAAATAAAGCTTCCAGCATCAGTAAACTTCCTGCTGTTTGAACTGGCAGCTGGCCAACTCATTTGGACTGTTCTCCCCACTGGTATAAAACACCCATGCAAGGAGGGAAAAAAAGGTGAGGAGGCCCCTCTGATGGCATGTAAAAGAACGCCTCGCCAATTTTCTTATTTGAACAATGTAACAGAAAATCTTGGACTCAGTGTTTAAAAACAAGCTTACTCACACTCTTTTCAGACTCTTTTTTTCTTTTTCCTGAGCATTTATCACTTAAAACCATGCAATTGTCCATCCAAATGAATAAATACACAAAGCCCACTCCTCTTTGAAGTTTTAGCTGGGATTCAGGAAAACAGGGAGAAAAAAATATCTGTACATAGATGCAGCAGTTTTCTGGGATTTTAGTCTCCCTCCTGGACAGCAGTGGCACGTGTGTTTGGATTCTCTGGTGTATGTGTTGGAGTTCCATGGCTGAATGCATGAATTGCACAGGCAGTGGACTGAGCTGCATTTTCAGCATGGTTTCTGCTCAGTCACTTCTAGGTGTTTCTGATTTGGTTTTGGACACATCCGGACTCTGCCCCACATATTCTAGAAGTTTAAAAAAAGAAAGGCTCTGCAGAAGGACTGGCTGCACATAGGATATTTTTTGAAGGCTGATTTTTTTGCAGAGATTGTTGATAACAGTTAACAATTAAAAGGTATTTGATTTAAGTGATGAAAATGTCTACCTGGGAGGTTTGCCCGGTGTCAGCCGCCTTGAGACTTGAACCTGGGTTACTGTCTGTACATTTCAGTCTGTGTTTCTGGATTTACACAGGTGAAATGACCTAGAAGAATACGGAATAAACCACTACAGCTTTAAGCTGCAGAGGTTTATAAAAAAAAAAAAAAAAAAGGCAGAAACAAAGGCAAGCAGATGGCTAAAGATGAAGGTCACATCAGATTGAGAAGTTTGTCAAAATGTGATGACATAGGTAATCTGTAAACTGTTATTGCACCTAGCTGGAGGTGCTGAAAAACATTTTGAAATTACAAAAAACACTGGAGTCACCAGCACACAGGCAGGAATGATAGCCTGGAGTGGTTCTGCTCTATGGATGAATGCCAGATGTGGAAAGCGACATATCTGGAATTAATGATATTAAACATGCTTTTCTTTTATGCTCAATAATAACTCTATTATGATTGATACAAACCGCAGACACTTTATCTAGTACAAATGGAATCGTCTGTCATTGACTATATTAAATCATCAATTTCTGCATGATGAGGATCGTTTAGGGTAACTAATCATCTGTCTCGTTCTGAAGTCTTTAAGGCTGATCAGATAACGTTTTGAATACTGCCTGAGCAACCATGACAATCTAACCCTTCCATGTAAGGATTGAGAGGGGCCCATTATGCCGTCAAAGCCTGTGGAAATATCACAGCTCTTTCTCTACATAATACCCTGCTGTAAATAAATCACTCTCCACCGCAAACTTTATTGATCACAAGCACTTCCATGCTTGTGTCTAGTGAAGTCTCTACAGAATAAAATGCTGCTTTATATTTTGTCTTGTCAAAATATTAAACGGCTCTGTCAAGCGGAGTCAGGCTAGCAGTGATGGTGTAATTCTGCTGTAGCCCTTCTCATTCCCTCTTTCTATCTCAGCTGCCAAGCTTACGAAGCAGGATTTTTTTTTATAAACTTTCCAATTATAGTCTCGTAAGATTATGAAGCCTTAAGATAAAGTGTCCTAATTTAGAGTGGTAGAGTACAGGAACCACTAGACAAGAGCCTGTTAGATAAAATATTTCTCACAAGAAAAAGATAACCTGGCTTATTTATATACACAACATTAATGGGCAATAGGAGATAGCCTGGAATATCCCTATTATTTTACCAAGTGAAATAGGAGAGAAATATTTGAATTAATTCAAGCTCAAAGTGTTTATTATTCACAGACAAAAACCATCGCTCTTATTATGAGAAAAATGTACCAAAGGAGGAAACTGAGAGACTCCAGGTTAGCACAGTGCTTTGCATTTTCATACCCTATCGTTAGTCTGTAATTCTGTAAATAAGATAATGTATCTGTAGTGATACAGAAGCACCGTCAGGGGCTGAGGGGGAGGGAGGACTGCTACTGCCTCTGACTTCAGCTCACATTGTGTTTGTCATTGGATGGTCTCACTTCAACACTGCTTAGCCACACAGAGCACTGCTCTTTTTTAACACCCTGTGAACCTCCGGGGGAAAAACCTGGGGTCTTGCAGAGCTTTGCTGAGAACAGCCTGGGCAGATTGTAAGGAGGTTTGGGGCTGTCCTTGGGAAGAAGCCGGAGCACTTTCAGGGCTGCTTGACATTGTAATAGTATTCACTACCTCAGGACTGCAGAATCTTAAGCTCCGTCAAGCATTCCCATATGCTTCCCTCTCCAGGAAAGGCGAATAAGAGCCAAAAGTGATGGCAAAAAATTCTAACCTGTGCTGAAAATAAGGCTGAAACGCAGAAACAGGGAGCTGACAGCGACTTCCTGACTTCTGAGCTTCTCAGGGAATCGGAGAAAATCTGGTCTCAAAATCACCATGTTTTATTCCCTTCCCTGTTTGATTTTCATGCAGGTAGAGTTTCTGTTCAGGGAGCATAAATGTGGAGTTCACAACCAACCTTGGTTGTCTTTTTTTTTCCTTGTGACAAATCAAAATCCATATTAGGTGAGAGAACAGCAGAGAGACCATCTGCAGAGGAAGATGGGCAATTGTGAAAAGAGGTTGAGAACAGAATAGGGAAGAAGGAGCAGCAGAGGCAGGGGTCAGCGGAAGGACAGAGGCCGTGAGTTGGAGGTGTACCCGCTCATCCCACACGTAAGCTCCTTTCACTGAGGCAGCGGGGAGTGATCTCTCTGAAAAGCACCTACCGCAAGGAAGTCCTGACTCTTCTGTGCCTCACAGATACGACTCAAACAGAGATACTCAGTCTCAAAATGAAAGCAGGCAAAGTGAAGTTACTGATGTGACGGACACTTGACAGTGAGGGCTCCTGAGCAGGAGAGTGCTGGCTGTCCCCATGAGTGACAGATGCACTGTCTGGTTTTCTACACTGTATATGCAATCACCCCAAATTCCTTCATGTGATTTTGATGAAGGAAATTTTCTTTTTAAATTATGCTAGCCAAAAAGTATTCCAATGACCTAAAGCAGACAAGGGCGATCTCTGATCCAAGTAACTGCAGGAGTATTTAGAAGTCCTAAAATGGTCTGGTTATTCTCCCATGTCCTTGCTCTTCCTGATCTACAAATTGTTCCCCTCCAAAAGGGACTTAAAGAGCCCCTTACAAGACTTCAACAACTTCATCTTCTCCTTCTTTTTTACCTTTAGTGTTGTCCAATTAGGGGAAAAGTGAGGGGCCTGTTACGTCAGTAATGGCAATAGTTAATGACAGGAATACAGACTGTGAAGAAGCAGTTGTTTAGTCAAAACCTTTGTTAAATCTCTTTGAATAATAAAAATTTGTAATTTTTTTTTTTATGGAAATCTTGCAAAACACAGAAAGATGTGAAATTCAGTGATTTCTGCATTAGTAATTACTATTGCTCTGAACTAAAGAAAATTTGAAAGGCATCAGTAGTTGAATACTCTGTCCACTTCCAGTGCTTCATTATCTAATGAAATAGTATTTTTCAATTAGTAAATGAAACACTAGATTGCTCTTTCCCAAACTTTGTGTGTTCATGTTTCATCTACATTCTCAAGAAATTATGATTACGTGGAATTCCATTGCTTGCTTCTTTTGGTTTCTTTATGCAGTTTCGACAAATTGCAGTCTACCATCCAACCTTTCTTTTGAGATTGATTTCCAAAGGAATGGACTTTAAAAATAAGAATGGCTTGTGTTATGGAAGAGTGTAAATACATCCATAACTAATATACTGATTTATCTGTTCACAGATGTTCTTGGATGGCTCTAGGTCATAGTTAAAAATGCATAGCAAAGAACCTAAAAAGAAAGTAAGAACAGTGTTCTCATTATTTAAAATGATCATTTTTATAAGTATAAAGAAATCCAGCAATAAGCAGCAGAGTTTGCATGAAATGCAACAGAACCTCTTCGTTATGCAAATAGAGTAAATATAATTAAGAAAATGCACTGTGACTGTCTTCAAGTTAGAACTAAGCTGCAGTGCTCAGAAACAATGGATAAAAAAAAGAAAAAGGTATTACTCCCAAAAGGTAGCTATTAGTGACAAGTCAGTCTACAGTAACACCAGAGATTACTCTGGTGTCAAAGAACTGCTTTTCATGGCTGAACAACTTCAGGATCGAACACCTGGAACAAGATAAACAGCTTCTTTACTTAAAACATACTTCCATGAAGTAGTTTGCTGTTCTTTAACTTTCATTACTTTTGTGGACATGGTTAGTAGGAGGAAGAAAGGAGGGAAGGGAAGGGAGGGGAAGGGAAGGGAGAGAGAGAACAGATCTCCCAAGAGCGGTGTGGTTTGGTCAAAAGCTCCAGACCTTGAAAATCTTTGCATACTAACACCTGAAACAGGTGGTCCTGGGCTCATTTTGTGAGCATAAGTTGCTGTGTGTCGACCTTATGCTCCTGAGACTTCTCAGATGTGTAGCCAGGAGGGCTCTGTCTGACTGTGTGTGATTTTTTTTATATCTTTCAGCTGAATCACAGGTCTTAATGCAGAATGCACTCAGGGACAGCACAGGGAATTGTGACACCCCCTATAGGACTTTTCCACTATAAACCAATAAATGGATTACACTGATCTGTGTAGTTTTTTCATCTGTGATTTCTAAAATGTGGATAAAGTCTTCATTTTAATATTTAATAGTAATAATCTTCATTTAATCAGCAGTACAAGCATAATTTATTGGAAACAGCACAGACTATTGTGAGTGGAGATTTTCTGTGCCAGTTACTAAGGGCTGGGAATAGGGCAGGCACATAAGAAAAGAAATTAAAATTCCCATCAGTGGAGTGCAGAAAGCTAGAGATGTAAAGAGAGAAGGGAAGATGCAAATAGCAATAGTGGGTGAAAGCACGGGTATTGCTTCACATTTAATGACTGACTGCGTTCAGGACCCCAATCCTCTCCTCTGGCCAATCATTAACTGCTTGGAAATGTCCTCCCATTAGCTCTTATTGTTAACAACAAGTTACTAATACATATTTAACAGTATTCATTATTTTTTTAACTGGCTCATAACAGCCTCAGTGAGAGACCATGAGCAAATGGAAGCTGCATCCCCCAAGCTCTGAGAGCCAGAGGAGAGCGGCAAGGCAGAGCTCCATTTTCCCCAGAGCAGCCGTGCCCGTGTGTGAGCCCGCAGCCCGGCGCCCCTCGCAGACACGGGCAAGCCTGGGCTCTGTTAGAGGAGCCCTCTCTGGTGTGTATGGCCAGAAGCCTGGTTTTTTGAAACATGAGCAGTGCGGATTTAAAGTGGTGTTGACCATACAAACTCACTTTTTTTGTTTTGTTTTGTTTTGTTTTGTTTTGTTTTGTTTTGTTTTGTTTTGTTTAACAACAATAGATAATTCTGTTGCAAGTAAATGTCCACAAAGATTTCTAGGGTTTTTTTTCTTGGTGTTGGGGTTTTTAAAATTTTTTCTTCCAAACTCTGTCCTTTCAGTTGGTCTGTATAATGTTTATGAAAACAGTTGGAATTTAGAAAAACAACTAAACTACCTGTGTGATATTAAAATGCATTATTTTAAACATAGGCAGTCATGAGTTTAAAAGTTTTGATTCCTCAAAATTCTATTAATTCATTTCCAGCTGGATAAACAGAAATGTACAAAACAGACTAACATGTAGGGAGTAAGTGGCCATGAGCCTGAAGGCCTGCCCTGATGGTACGTGTGTCTCACATTGACTCAAAGGATCCCTAGGCAGAATTTGTTATCTGAGGAAGTGAAAGTAGACAATTTATTGCAGTTAGATCCTCAAAAACAGATTCACAATTATCAAATAACAGAATCTGTTAGTTCTGCTGCCTTCAGTAAAATAACAGATCTCCATGGAAATAGGATTACAGGAGAAACCATATTAGATTAGGGTTCATCTGGCTCAATTTCCTGTCTCTGACAATAGCCAGTACTTCAGAGGAGGATGGCACAAGTGGAATATTAAATGCATATAATTTTTTGGTCTAAATGTATAGAATCTGACTGTAAAATCATCCTGTATTTCTCCTGCTACTTGCTTCTTCCTTTCACTTTCTTCTTACTTATCTTTGGCCCTTTGTCTCCTGAAGTGTGATGCTTTTTGCATTTTGGGCTATACTGGGAAAATTGTTGAATATTTGAACTATCTCTGACTCATATGACACTGTTAAATGGTGTCTGGGGTATAAAAAACTTGGCATGGTGCATTTTTTGAGGCTTGAGCTTTGCCTACTTGTTTGGAGTGCTGTTGTGGCTGCAATACCAACACACACACACATGTAGTATTATTATTTTGGATCTGTAGACTAGTAACTCCTAAAATCTCAAAAAAAAATTTCCTCTATATTTAAAGAGTCAATAATCTTACACTGAACTAAATCCAGGACAGATAAATAATGCTGAACACTTTTCCTGAACAGAGCATCTAGTGCTACCTGATAACCCATATCTCAAAACTTCCCTCAAAGTCCCTTTTATATCTGGGCCCTGTTGTTTGGTGGTGACTGATGGTTGTAAACTAATCAGTGTGAGGTGCCAGTGAGGAGGTCAGAAATCTGCTACAGATATTGTTTGCATTGCAAAGATCTGCTTGCCCCAACTTTGGACCACAAGTTATGCTGGAAACCAAAACTCCCATTGTTCCCACAGCTCCAGGCATACCTCATCCCCAAGCAACAAAAGGTAATATTTGTGGTTTTTACCATAATTATTTTTCTTCAGTGGAAAACCCAAGTGAAACAGACTGTGGCCGGATGTGTAGGTACTTAAGATGTACAAAAATGTTCTCACTTTTGGGCGCTCCTTGAGACCCTTTTCTTTGGGGTATTTTGGGTTTTGTGGGCTGAGTGCAGAAGGCTTTTTTTCGTCGTGGGCTCCTATAGCAAGCATTTTGACCCAAAGCATATGGAAGAGCTGCCTCTGTGTTTGCATTGAGACCTCATTGATCAGTAGTTTAACAAAGAACAAAGAGACCGTGGTGCACACACTGGGAGCTGTAGTACCACTTGCCCGAGCAGCACACTGGTTAATTGTATGCAGCAGAACATCTTATGTGCTGCCAAAAGATGTTGGAGTAGCTATGAAATAGTAACTTGAAGGGTTAGTGACAAATCAGTATTACCTTCTGGGCTTAGGCTGAGGAGAAAGGGCAGCTCTTTATGGATTTTGTTTTGTTCTCCCTAAATAAAACCTCTAGATCCAACAGCATAATGTTTTGTCTTACCAATGCATCTGTTTCTTTCTTGGTAAATAATATTTTAATTCCACGTGTAGCTAATGTTTTAAAGATAAGTCATTAAAGAAACAAATTTTAATTCTAGATTTCCACAGACTTATTAGGATTATAATGAATTAGAACATAATGAAAAATAGCCTGATTAAGGTTATTAAGAGGTTATATCATCTTTAAGCCATACCTCTGTTGAAAAAGGCTCATGAAAGGAGGAGTGTCTGTCAGCTGAGACGTCTGCAGTTTGATTAAAAGCATGAAAAAAAGGTGCAAATACTTCCCCACCTGGAAGGATAAGACAAAGATTTACTGTCACTGAATGTGCCAAAAAGTCCTTGTCTTCCGTGGCGCTTAGTCTTGAGAATGTCCAATTCATTTTTCACATCCAGCTATGAATGAAATAGGGAGAAATTACTGTGATTTCTTCAGATGTTTGAATATTAGCAAATGTTTGGAATTAAAGATATTAACACATCAGAAATGAGAGGCTTTTAAATTGAAAAACAGGAAGCTGGTTATTGTCTGATAGATTTTTCCAGAATCCTTATATTGTGCTGAAGCAATGGGAAATTAGTGAAAATCCACTAAACCTGCCGTTCTGCTGTGCATGCAGAAAGCCAGAATTCCTTATCAAGCCTCACAATATCTTATCCATTTATTAGAGCTCGCCAAATAAACTAACAGTTACCTCAGTCCTGCAGCTGTTTTCAGGAGGCCACAGCTCCCTGAACCTGAAACTTTGACTGCTGACAACAAGTTGCTTGAAGCAGAAATGTTATTGAGAAGCCACCTTCCCTGCAGCATCCCTGCTCCTGCTGCCACCTCCAGCTTGGTGCCTCCATCTGCCTGGCTGTACCGGGGGGCAGCAGTGCCAGCAGGCTCTGTCCACGAGGTCCAAGATGCTGCTGAGTTTCTCATCAAACACCCTGTGCTGCAGGGACTCTTTCCTCCAAGTACTGCAGACAGCCCTGACTGTGAGTTTGACAGGCGTGCACTTGCCTACCTTTATAATGAAGATGCTATTGGCAGACCCTCCACAGGTTGGGTAAGGTGATTTCTTTAGCCAGAGATTTGCAAGATTTTGCAGGAAAGCCTTCTCAGCTTTTTCAGCGTGTTTTTTTAGATGATGCCACAATGCAGCCATTGCCAATATTCAGCTTTGGGAAAGGTTCCTGAAATATTTTTAGCCTCTGACTCTTCTCTCTGCACTTATAAATATCCTTGATAAAGTACTAGAAGAACTAGATATTTACTGGACCCCATACACTGCCAAATCTAACTTTCTCTGTTTACATTTCCTTATCTGATTTTATATTTCCTGCTGTAGGCCACCAATTGCAGGAGTTGCATGTTGTGAGATAGAGATACAATGCATTCCCTCGAGGGACAGAGTACAAAAGTAAGTTGCTTACTTTTTTTACTCCATTTTTGAACTATTATCAGCTGTGAATAATCACTATTGTAACAGTTCCCTCTTTCCCTTTGTAGCTGTGCCTGATGTTTACTGAAGCGGAAATGCAAACACAGTATTCATACCTCTTCCTAAAGTCTTCATGCATTCATCCTAGTATCCTAGCACTTAGTTGGACTAGAATATCAGACCGTATTTTGAAGTGTTTTTAATGCTGATTTTTCAGTCTACTTCCAAAAAAGCTAACTACCTTTTACCCACATTGACGTAAGATGTGGAGGCAGGAGACAGAGAAGCTGCCATGGCAGAAGAGCTGACCAGTGCTTGTGACTTAAATGCAATATCTTTTACCTTATGCATGGTAGGTAAATCATTCATAGTTGTGCTTGGCCAGTTGTGCAACATCTTATCTGAAGGAGAAAAATTACCTTCTGACTCCCACAGAGTATCATTTTCTGCCCTAATGCATGAGAAAGCGGTACTGCTATTTGCTTAAAGAAATACCTTTTTTCTTCCAATCTTCTACTTTACACAATTGGAATTAAGTATTTTCTGGAGTGCCCAGCAGTTGAAGGGTGCACATTTACCTGGCCTTGGATCTGGCACTGTCAGTGCTTTACCTTGTTTATGAAAATGTTGTTTGCTTTTATCTAGCAAGGGTGACATCCAGGAATGCTACATTTATGCTTTAAACACCAAAAAGACTTAGAAATGCTAAACATAAGAGTACACTTTATTGTAAGCACGAGAGTACCAAGTTAAAAAACTTCTTCATCTTTAGCCCTCAATAGTGGCATGCTGCTCTAACTACAGGAAAGGCTGTGCAGGGGTAGGGAGCCGTGATGTTCCAGCTGTGCTCCTGTAACTCGGATATTTGCAGCTGAGATAACTAGTCCTCTCAGCTATTCTGTGCTGTAGGAAAAGCAGTCAGGATAGCTGCTGTCTGGGCACCATGACTGACTGCTGTGGACTGATCACATAACATCTTTTTTTTAGCAGCATTATTCACATGAATTACTAACTTCAGCCGTGAAGCTGTGCAGTGGATTGCAGAACTCTGTTATCTCACATAATAAATTAGGTTTAGTAAACCAAGCCTTAAAATAACTGTCTCATTTGAAACTCAGTCTTAGGTTTTCAGGTCATATTTTTTAACAAATTAACCTGAAAACATTTCTGGCATGAGTAATGTTGAGAATGATGTACATTTCCCTTGCTATGGGCTAAATCTTCCATCCTGCCAACTGTGCCTGTGAGGGATGTGCATGCAGCCATAAAGCAGAAATGCCTTGCACCCACAGTTCCTGGCCTGGTGTCTATATGCACTGCAAAGGCTTGGTGCTGGGAGAGGGAGCACATGCTGTCATGGAACATCCTGGGTTTTTTGTCTCTTCATCTCCCCTCTGCTGGGTGCAGGGTGTAGATACAAACCCTTCCTTCAACCTCAACATCTGTGAAGTGATGTAAATCTGGAGTGTAACTAAGCTGTCGTTTTTACTTCCAGCTGATGGTTTTGCTCTGAATGCATCAGTCCAAAGAGGTCTGTAGAGGAAAATGAAGGCAGGGGCTTGTGCACGTCTGAAGCTGCTTCGGGTCCACAGAGCCAGAACAGCACATTCATGGTAGGTCCTGGATTACAGAGTTTTGCTTTACAAAAGAAACAAAGCATTTTATATAGTGTTAGGCACAGAGTGACATTAAAAAGCTCTCCACCTGCAGTCTAGTTAACATACTTAGTGTCATACCATTATGCTTCTTGTTAAGAATATTTAAAAGCCTGAAGGACTCAGCTCTTCTGCTTCTTCACATAGGAAAGCACTCAGAAGAAAAATGGAGAAATGTTTTGTTTAGTATGAGGCCAAAACTCCTTAATTCTAATATCGAAGGACCAGAAATCCCCTTCAGTGAAACAGTTGTTCGTTTGTTGTACTGCTTGTGCAGAATATATTTGCTACCAACAAGGTAATCTCTTTGGGTTTTGGTTTGCATTTTATTAAGATCTAAATCAAGACCATTAACTTACTTTACTCAGGCCAGCAAGGACAACTGCCTCCATAACTGTACTGGTGGATAGAACATATGGGACTTGGAGCGGTATTTAAGAAAAAAGTGTTTGAGATGATGTCCCATTAAATGCAGCCATTTTTGATAAAATTGCAAATGCAGAATCTGATTTTGTTGGCTTTAGCAATGTTTCTAGAAAAGCCAACTCAGTATGTCTCTTTCTAACCTAAAATTAGGACCAGAATGATTATATCGTGATTTTCCTGTTATATAATAGTGACATAACAATGTGACAGAAAGTGGCATAGACACATAAAGAAAGCCCATTTTTTTTTTTCCTAATCTACCAGAATGTATGTCAACCAAATAAAAAAAAAATGTATTTTAACTAAATTTCTGAAGAGAAATCTCCTTGGAAAATAATGCCAGGATGTAGCAACAGGAGAAAGACACAAGAAGGGACTAGAAGCTGTTTAAGTAAAGGAGAATAGTGAAAATAAAAAGTATTGTGAACCTACAGAGGGTTAATGTATGCATGTATATGCATGTGGGTGGATTTTCAGACTTCATAGCCGAAATTGGTTTATTTTTCCTGTACTTTAGTGAAGGAAAATGCATGTGATACTTGTAAGCACAGGAAAAAAAAAAATGGCAACAAAGAAAATTCAAATATTTCAGAAAATTTAAGATCAAAAAATGAGCAAGGAAACTGGTAAAATTTAACAAATTTAGCTGAATGGTCAGGATAATGGTTCAGTGTTGACAAATGTAACATAAGAAGGAATAATTTGAGCCATCCAAATACATCATTATTGTCACTCAAGAGGAGACCTGTGCCTTCTACTGGATGGTTCAATGAAAGTCTCTGCTCTGTGTAGAGTAAGGGTCAAAGAAGCAAGCAAACTGTTAGGATACAAAAGGATTGGGAGAGAAATAATGCCCAAAATCTTATAATGTCATTAAATAAATCAGTGGTATGCCCTGACCTGGAGTACTATATTCAGTTGTGGTTATCCTGCCTTGAAGAGAATGTATCATAGATAGATGAAGTATAGAGATGGGCAGTGTAATTGATTAGAAGCATGAAAAGCCCTTCATTTCAAGACAAATTAAAAAGTTGGGTTTTTTTTAAATGAGAGTGAAGATGAGCTAGATGGGTCACTAATAATAATGGGTACACTGTGTATAGAAGAGGTTATTTATTTAGTAAGACAACCAGTTAAGAAGAAGTGCAATGAAGTTAGTAATTATTGCAATACATAATTTTTCTCTGGAACTCAGTGCAACATGTTGGCCAAGACTTCAGCTGAATGCAGACTTCAGTTAGATATGTATTTAAATAAATGTATCACCTATGCTGCAGTCCACAAGATTTAAAAGTTTTGCTGAGTCACAGACTACTCCAAGGGTGAACATTAGCCAAATTATAAAGAGAGTTAAGAAGAAACCTTTCGTATGGGTAGGTTATTTCATAAATGCTTACTGCAGGGTTTCTGACACCTCTCCCCGAAACACATCTGGTACAGGCCACTGTCAGAGAGCATGTCTGAGGAGATGGAGCACTGCTCTGATCCAGTGTGTCAATCCCTATGTTGAATCAATGATACAGAGATGAAAGGTTCGATAGCCTATTATCAGTCTCTTGAACCATCAAATTCTCCTCCTCTTCCCCGTTCAGCTATTGATTAAATTAAATGCAGCAAGGTAAATAGGGACAGGAAAGAAATTCCTTATGTTAGCAGAGCTCTTTGTCTATGTGCTTTAGTCTGCATTATAAGGAGATGGTAACCCCAAACTACTGAGCAATCTCTATACCAGATTTTTTCACAGCAGCCTTTCCACACAAGGATCCCACTATTTGGTTATTATTTTTAAGGCCATTTAAATTTTTATTATTTTTAGACATATAAGTATGCATTTTCTGCTCATTACATGCTGCAGTTCTGGAGCAAAAAAGAGGTACAAAGAGACTGTGAAGGACAAACCCCCACCATTCATCTGTATACATGTGCCATGCTGACTGCTGTATGTTGTGGAAAGATCCTCTGTAGATTCAACAATCTAAAGAAATAATGAGCTTAAAGCAGTGGAACCTCTGAAAACAGTTGGCAGTTAGATAATGATGGATATGCTACAGAATCCAGAGATCTTGGTGGTGGAGGATGAATGATGCATATAATGAAAAGAAGGCTGAAGCCGATCACCTTCCCTGTTAGTACAAACACGTAAAATGCAATTCACTGTGATGATGGTGGTGGTGCATTGCATAATAAATTATGTGTCTGGATCATAAAGGCAATATTTTATGATAGAAAAGTTTAATAGAAAATGTATGTAAATGAGTGTAACTTGCCAAATGATGCTTTTTGACTCGAGTGTAAGAGAAAATAATTTCGTCTCCAGCACATTTGCAAGTTGAGCTGAAAAATGTCTGTGAGTTCCACTTTCCAATTTCACTCACATTTTCAGACATAGAGGGATAATAGATTAGTTAAGAGCTGTGTTTTATTGCTGTAAAACTGCTCAACACTGTGCAAAATTTTTGAAAGTGCTATGAGTGAAAGTTAGTGGTGAGGAAAACGTGGTGGAAATTGCTGATTAATAGAGGAGCAGGACCCAGCCAAATCCTGTTCCAAAATTTCCAGGGCTCTGCGTGGGCTCAAAATTAACCTGGGGGGCTATAAAGGAAAATTTGTCCTAGCAGAGAATGTTTAATAAGCAGAGAGCTCCAGTGGGGGAAAGAAAACCCCAGCCAGATAAATAAACAAAATGCTGGACAGTAACATACTGGTGAGAAACAGAAATGCTCTTGTGTTTCCTACAGTCCACATAGGTGTCATGTGAGAGGTGCAGCCTTTAACAACACTCTCAGGCATCAGTGGGATTCTCAGGGTTGTCCTGTGCAGGACCAGGAGCAGGACTTTGATAATCCTTGTTGGATCTCTTCCAACTCGTGGTAGGACTCTTAAGGACCTCCTTTTCCTAAGATGAATATGAGAGTTTTGAGACACGTTGTTCAGACAGGAATGTCTTTATTTACCTAGGTTTAACTACTAAGAAAAGAGGAAGTGGGATATTTTGGTGAGAGTACAGGGTTGGGTTGGTTTTTTTTTTGCCCATGATGTTGGCTACACTTTGAGTGAATTCTTAGTGTTTGGGTTTTTTTAATAATTTGAGTGAAATATACTTTTTATATATATATATATATGCGCAAAAAAACCTATCTGTGAGAAACCTTTAACAAAAAATTATTTTAATATTCCAACGGAAAATTTTTATTTACTATAGAAAAGTAAAATTCAATACAATTTTCTAAAATAAATTCTAAGTAAAATTTACACGTCATAGACAGCCAAAATACTGATTAAAATCACCAAATTGACACTTTGAAACATAGCAGCTTAAATCATTGTTTTGTTTTGACATTTCAATGCAAAATACAGATATTTTTGTGTGACATTTCCAAAGCAAGTTGGGATTTTTTTGGTAACTGTCCTGCAGAAATGTTTTATGATTCAACAAGCAAATGTCAAACTTTTAGAATTCCCATGCAACATAAATTCCATTGGCTGATCAGCTCTTATTCTTGCCCTTTGAAGAAGAGTTGAGCCTATCAACATAATAGAAGTCGGTATTTCCACACAAGAAGTTTCAGTTCAAATTTGAATTCTAGCAGTCTCCATAATTATCCTTTTTGGCAAATTCTGTTGAGAAACAGTGGGTGTAATATTTTGTCACTTTGAGATTTTTTGAGGTAGCAGCAAATCAGAGGGGAAAAGCATAAAAATCATATTTCAAGAGGAATTTAGGAAATTATTTCATTAGCTGAACCTGGAAGTAATTGTCTTTATTTAGTCAAATGCTGTACTTCCCCCACCTAGACTACAAGGTAAGTAAATCATCACAAAAGGGTTTTATCTCTGTCTCAGCGATGCACCATTCATTTCTGGCTAGTGGGGAGGTGTCCCAGATGAGGAAGACGTGTAAAGCTCTCTTGGCTGAGGCCAGTCTTGTTACAAAATGCCAAAGCTGAAGCCCAGGTTTTCTAGGCCTGCACATAGGTCATGTTAAACAGCTATAAACAACAGAAAAGCACCACATTTTTGCAGGAAGGATGGGTTGCCCATTTGTAAATCTTTCTAGGTAGATTTGGGTAATAAAGCAACCTATACCTTTAAGGACGTGAACAGAGCAGAACATGCAGCTTAATGCTGGGATCTCCCAGGGTTGGGTCAGGAGTTACAATTTGGTTCTAGTAATGACAAGGACCTAAGAGAAGCTGGACTCTGAATCCTCAGCCATTAGCAATTGCTGACCTGAGAAGGAATATGTTTGATCGTCTAAACGGAATCACTCTGACACAGATTTCTGGGTTTCATTCATTTCTTCTGTACTGTAACCTAAATCCGCATAAATGAATGGAAAAATAAAAAAAATCTCAGTATGGATGTTTATTTGTCAAGAGAAGCAAAAATAAGCCATTTTCTCCAGTTTTATTTTCAGATATTCTTACCAGAGCTTAGAGCTTGAATTCTTTTTTTTTTTTTTTTGTATCTAGATCCAAAATATGTTTATTAAAAAAAACCAGAGAAGAACCAAGATGAGACAACAACAACTCTACTCGAAATCCCCTAGTAACGTGAAAAGCAGTACAGCTGTGCTCTGCTGAAATGGTTAATAAGAAAAGGAAAAAAAGGAAATTAGACCCTTTATTCTAGAGAGCATGCATTTATGCAAAGAGGATGTTTAGCTGGGGGTGAAGAGATGAGGACTTGGCTAGTTATGAACTTGTAGAATAATCATGGGAAAAATGATGAAGTGTTCATAGTGGTATAGTAATGACATACATAAAGCAAATGTGTTATGATTAGATCAAATTGCAAAGAGAAATGAGTAAATGTTGAGAACAATGCCGTGTTCAATGTGTAAACAACACATCTCTTTCCTTGGCTGGGGTTGTTATAAGCAAGCAAGAGTTAAAAATACAAGAGCAATTTTTAGAGGCAACCTCATGACTGGCAATCAGTGCTAATAAGATTCTTTTCCTCTTGCAAGATTCACAGAAAGCCCTCAATCCATGCCGAGCACATTCAAAGGCAAGGGACTAAGCGCTCCCCTTACAGGTTCATTATCATTCGCAGGTTATCCCAAGCCAAGTGAATCAGGAAAGCAAATGAATTAGTGAGAATTAAGGAGCCTCTGTGGTCTGAACCCTCTCCAAATCTCAGCTAAGATGAAAGGTAGACGCTGATGTCTTGTGTCCCAGGGTTTTCAGAATTGGAGCCCCAGTGCCGAGCCGCTTCCTCCAGAGCCTTGCAGAAATGTGCAGGCAGTTAATGTTGCCTAACGTCTCCTGACCGTGGGTTCAGCCATGTGGGAAAAGTTTTACGAGGCTGCAAAAACCAAACCCCCTTTCACTCACAATTAATTACAGGAGAGTTGTTATAGCACCTCGCTGTCAGTGAGTCCAGTGAAAGCGCACATTCCTCTCATCTCGCTCAGTAATAATCAAAGATACTCGGGTAATGTCTTCGTGTGTAATAATATCAAACGGGGTAGTTAAAAGACAGCTCTAAAGCACATTGAACCACTAACAGTACTGTTTCATTGGAAGCAATACCTTAAATGATAGGATTTGTGCATGACGTGAACTGGGATCTCCAGTGTTTACCTTCCCTATTTTCATCTGTCTGAAATGATGCAGCACCTGACAATCTTTTAATCATATACTTGTTTTTAGTTCTTGTGATACAGTGATCTTCTGAGGGAAGCTATGGCCTTAAAGTACAATGGGTTGGAAAGATCTGAAAGGAAAGCAGTTTGTTCTCATTAAATACTTGTTACTGCTAATTATATTTTATCATTATAAATAATACAGTTTTAATTAAAGAAGCATGTCACCTACAAAAAATATTTGTTTTCCAAAGGATAACAGTATATCTTTGCACTTGCAAGTAGAGGGTGGAAATAGCAAGTGAAAAATGTGCAGATATATTTGTTTGTGTGTCTGTGTATGTTTACACGTGGGTATAAACAAAACAGTATTGGTTTTGGGAGACTAGATGTTTGGTAGAAAAAAATTAAATCTATTCAAAAGAATTTTTCTGATTCTGATAATGAAATTATATTTAAAGAGCCATGTTGTATCATATCAGAGTATATCTTTATGTGTGTTTCAAATTATTTAACATAAGTCATTATCTACAATAAAATAACATTTGGCAAATGACATTAACCAGTGTTTTCACAGCCTAGGTTTGTATCAATGTTCTCATCAGATATATTTCTCTGCCATGATTTTTAATGTCATCTCTTTCATGAATGTGAAGAGTTCAGTATGAAATTACATGTTTGTCATAAAAAATGTATGGGTCTAATTTTATTTTTTTTTGCAAATGATATTTTTTCAAGGTTAGTTTCAAGGAAATTAATAGAAAATGAAGGCTAATAACTCTGCATGTAACTGAAGTCTTGAATTCATGTACCAATGTACGTAATTGTTCCTTTAAACAATCATGTTGGAAAATTTTCTAGTTTTTACTTCCCCTCTTCATATAATTCCTGACTCATGACCTCCTATCTACCAGTCAGGCTTGATGTGCATGACTGTATCTCATTTATAATAATCATGGTCTTTACAGAGAGATCGATTAAAATATTATGGTTCTTTTAAAATCAGAATGCATATCAAACGAAGCCTCACTTATAAAATAGAGAAAAAGCCCAGGCTTTTGCAGTCTCCTCAGTGTGAATAAGATGTTGTAAAAATCTCTTAATATTCAAAGACAGTTAATCATTAAAGAGGCAAATATGTTAATACGGTTTTATCACAATTGAAAATGCTGTTAGTGGTTCTATGGATTACACTGTTCTATATACACTACATTTAACACAGTTAACAAAATGAGTCCCTGTCCTGAAATTTTTGGGTTTTCTCGAAAATAACCCCTTCTAAAATAATATGTAGTTTAAATAAAAAGCTAATATAAGTTAAAGAATTGTTTTGTATGCACTGAAGAATTTGTTTGGTATGCACTCTAGTTTGTATAAAAAGTATTTTAGAAACTACAGAATATTTTAATCCCTTTCTTTTTTTTTTCACATAAAATTGCTGAATGGAAAAAAACCCCAACATTATTTAAACTGAGGCCGAAAATATCTAGAGGCTTTAACAGTGGACAATTTCTTTTCCTTGTACTTATAATTAATTTTTTTTTTTTTTTGAGGAGGTTTGTTGGGGGAAAGGAGGAGGACGGTGTTAGTAATCCTGGCCACTATATTGCTTGCAAAGAAAATGCTCTAAGACTTAAAGGAAAGATAAAGGTGAACCACAGGATAGTGTTAAAATTCAACAAATCTCATTCTTAATTCCTTAACACTGCAGTGTTGTTCATTTCCTAGTATCTTTTTTTTTCCCACCAAGCTTTATGCATTTGTACATGGAATTTGTACATTTTTCTGTTTTTTTAAATTGGATGAAAGAAACATCTCAATTGCTATAATTCTACCCACTCTCTTCCTAACCTCTGTATCATGACAGGATTTTATTAATTGCATTTTTTAATACTGCTCTTGTTTTTAATCAGTTTCCTCTAGGTTAGCTTATGTATCGCTTTTAGTGAATTCTATTTACGTTATCCAAACAATTAAAGATAGCAGATGCAGGTAAAATCCATTTGAAAAAGGCTTGATCTTAGGACAGAAGGAAAAAAAAAAAACCCAAACGAAAACAAAAAACAATTAGACCAATCTCCCAGCCAGTATCAGCCTAGGAAGAAGCGAAGCACGCACAATACCCTCAAGTGTGTGTGTGGGAAGAGCTTCATAACACCAATATTATTTAAAATGGTGTGGATCTGCGGCAGCCTGCAGCAACAGCAGCTTCAGCCAGTGCTGCGCCGGAGAGGCAGCGGGCCCTGCCCTTGTGCCGGCCACAAATGACCAGTGAAATCCCAGAGGCACTCTTGAATTTCTGCATTCTCATTTCATCAGCTGCAAAATATCTGTCACTCACGTCCCACACTGGGCAAAGTGACACCTGCCAGTCTCAAGAACAAGGACAAATTAATGTTCCTCCACCAACTGTGTCTCAGAAATGAGTGGCGAGCGGCAGCGCGAGCAATCAACAGCTCGAGTACATTGTTAAAGTTTGCAATGCATTGCTGGGGGTTCCTTTCAGACAAGGTAATTTGCAGCAGCTGTTGTCAGTTTGTGCTGTTATTGAACATGTGTTCTGCTGATTTCCCTCCTAATGGATCTTTTAAAAATATTTGCAAAATATGTGCAAAATTGCATTGCTGAGGTTTCATGAAGCTGCAAAACAAGGTGGCTCGTTTTAAACAATGCTTGGGAGAGACAGTGCGGCAGCTGCCAGACAAACATATAAGCCAGGCACTCACCTTATCCACTCCATCTTCCTAGAAATCACTCAGAAATATTTTGGATACTAGGTATAAAATCTTCAGAAAACCCAAAACAACAAAAAACATTTCTGATGTCTGTCATCATGTCACATCATGTTATGCGATATTATATCTGCTTGTGAGGAGATGCAACATGACAGGACGTAATGCAATGTAACATATAAAAAAATGTAAATAATCCACTTTTGGGGATTAGATATCTGCTGTCAATTCCTATAGCAGGAACCTGAACGGAATTTATTGAGGCGGATGGGAGCTCAGCGAACACCGAACTGTGCAGTGGTGTTTGCAAACCAGCACACATCACAGTTCACTGCTTCTCCCAATTACTTTTGGATAGTTTGGCTCTTGTTTGACTGTATTACGATGTTAAATAGAAGTTCTTGTGTTGAACAGTCTTGTGACTCAATAATTTCGTTAATTATCACTGCCTACAGCAATCACTCCAGTGATGACTCGTCATGAGTAGCTGTTTGTACATTTTAAAAAATACTTGTTGGAAATTGTTGTAGTGTTTTTCACAGTAGAACGCACAGTGTGAACAGAAAATCGTGTGGTACTTATGACGTAACTGGAGGGAAAAGCAGTGCTTTGGGCCAAATAAGAGACTGCTCAGGACAGTGTAGCCTCCTGAGGTCTCCCTGAGGCTGGAGACCTTCCTTCCTCTGGTGGCGCAGCTGTATCTCTCTGTAAGTGACTTATCAAAAAGCACCTACATTTTAGGACTGGACAGGCTCTGCACCCTTGTATCACAGTGGCAGTTCACCAGTGCTTTCTGCCACTTCTGGAGGAGCGGGCTTGGGCACAGAGCAGGGCTGTGAGCAGGCTGTGCCCATGGGTGCCTGAGGAGCCACAGGGCTGTGCCATGGAAAGTGGGCATTTGAAATGTCAGTGAATGTAGCCTGAATGCTCTGGGGTATTCTGTAACAGTGGGGAGATGGCTTTTGAAGTATCGCATTGGTTACTGATGATTTGGGGAAATTAAAAGATCTAAATTCACCTTCACATAGCCATGGGTAGGGAAAAGGGCTTATCGCCAGCAAAGGAAGGAATACAGAGGGGAGCACCCCAGTTCCCTGACCTTCTCCCAGCATAGCCCAGGTCTCTCTTTGCCTCTGCCTCTGCCTTCCTACTGACTCACTGTGGCAGCTGATTCCAGCCCAGAATTCACCTATTTGTGTGTCCAGTGCCTGTGAAAAAAATCCAAGCCATTGTATTTCACCAGTAATTAAGTGCTAATGGATGTTTTAGAACTTGTTTTTAATTTTCTTTCAACAGAAGACAAAATGCTATGTTGTCTGACGCCTTGACTGCACCACAGGCACTCTGCAAAAATATCTTCTTACAGCAACAAGGGCTTCACCCCCCACTGTGTTTGACTGTGTTGGGAGCTCGAGCACAGGTGAGTGGACGGCATTTTAAGTATTATGTTTATTCAGTGTTCTCTAAGCAGGGTTAGATAATATGATATTTACAAAGCCTCATTCTCTGTATCCTCGAAGGTTGCCCACCTCGGTAGCATCGATGCCATTGAACCAGTATTAGCAGCAGTGAGGGGTGGCTGTAAATTTTGCCTCGTGTAGACAAGGCTTACAAGGTAAGCAGGCAGACCCCCAGCTGCAACCGCGTGCCTGGGAATGGAACCTTTTATTTGCTGTCATAGTGATGACTTTTAATTGTCCCAATAAACAAGCTTTTAAAAAGCTTCTAAAATGTTCTCTAATAACACACTTTGGTCTTTAGCCATAGAAATGCAGAAATAATTAGAAGTGCCATTGTGTACAGTGCCTTCTGGACTGGGCTGAAGGTGAAGGAGAAAGTATCATGCTATCCTTGTCAGCTGCAAGGGTAATTACTGCTGGCTGAAATTACTCAACATTTGTTTATAAGCTCCCCAGAGCATGCTGTAAATAGATTGTCTGTTATAGTCCAATCACATTAAAACGCTGCTCCTTGCAAACTGCTACCTCCTGTTTTCTGTAAGCTAGACAGAGAAAGCCTGCTGCTCACTTATTGAGCACCAAGCACTGAAGAGCTATGTTTAATGTGATTGTTTTCATTAGCTCTTCTCCGTCTGATATTACATTTATAGTTTGCTGGGCTTGAAGACTGGCATGTTGCATTGCTTTCATTTGCTGTAGTAAGAGTGAATAGCTTTATTTCTGGAGGCTGTATGCAACAGTTGACGGGAATTTTGGAATAGCAAAAGCGTGGGAATATCTACAGACAACTTGTTCTTCTCTTGGGCAATGGTGTTTTTCTATTCACCTTCTAAATGCTCCTGCACCGGTTCCAGCAGTGGTCGCGTTGCCTAAATTGTCCTTTGAAGGATGAGAAGTATTTTCATAAAAGGTTAGAAAGAATGTATTTTCCTTAGCACCGAATTTCACGCTACAGCATTGTCCTGTCCATTATGACCTGAGTTGTATGAAATAGTGATGCAGCCACAGCCTGTCTGTTTGATTTGCTCTCAGCATGATTTACCACATCATATCACAGCAGCTCAGATATTTCCAATAAATATGGGGACAAATTCATCGCTGACATATGCAGAGAGAATTCCAGTGCTATCGATAGAGTTGCATTTGCTACCACCAAGGTGAATCTGGCCACCAAACTGAAGATTTAGGGGACACAAATAGAATTTTGCAAAAAAAACCCCTAAATCCCAAAACAAAACAACCCAACACATAAAAGCAAAATCCAAACACCTTCCATCTCCATATATTACAAAAAATATAAAAAATAAAGGTAGTACATATCCAATACTGGGTATCGGAGGCAGAAATTTGTAACCCCTGTTTCATGAGTAATTCATGAGCACACACACAAAGGGTATTTCAACAGCACTCAATTTATTTACCACTGATTATTCCCCAAAATCAGTACTGATTATATATAGAGCAAAGTGTGGACTCGTCTTGTCACATTTATTTGAAAAGGTTAGTACCAACGAGCTGCCTTGCATACCTCCATAGCTGGAAAAAAAGTCTAGACATTACTGAATTTAATCTGATTTTTGTAAAACACAGGCACTGCACTGGTGTAAATCCTCATGGAAGACATTGCAGCTATGACAAGTTACACTGGCACCCGAGCTTCCCTGGAACTAACACAACAAAGCAGCAATGTTAGTGACCAGTAGAGAATTATTAAAGGAACACAGATAATTGGAAGAAAATAAATGACCTGGATAGAAGAGCTACTATAAAATGAAGTGCAGGTAAATCACTGTACTGGAAACCTTCCAGCCTCATGTCCTAGGTGCCTTTCTCCCTAATTTTAACATCTCTCTGCAAACCAGTCAGAAAGGGAAAAGAATTGAAATTTGGATATTCACATTTGTTTCTAACTGGAATCATTGCCTGTGGAAAACTGTCCTTCTGGGAAAGATGCTGGAGTGCTAGAAATGATGATTCAATTGCCCATTAAGATAATTCCTGGAAGTACTACTTTCTTGAGGCTGTATTTCCAGGAATGGCAATCACGGCATCACTGCTCTGACAGTGCGTTAGGTATCTCCAGAAGTGGACACAGCAGGTGAATATTTCCCGTTACTACAAGTAATACACCACAGGTTAGATCTCGTGGTTATCTTTATTTGCAAAAGCTGACTAGTGCAGCATATTGCAATCCTTTGATGATGAACTATACCAATTGTTTTGCAATAAGCGGAAGCTTCTTTGCAATCCAGGTAACATTTTTTTATGTTCCTATTCCTGCTTTTTCGTGCTATTAGAGAAGCAGTGAATCTTTAAAGAGAAACTTCCTACAGCTAAAAAAGACATTAAGGGGGAAAAAAGCTGGGAGCCATAGTGACAGGTACAACTAAGGCTGTATCCTTCGGTTCCCTGGAAACCAGTCAAACACTATCTCATCTTGCAATGGTTGTGTCTGATCCTCTGCTTCAGACATCTTCCTAATAATGGCAACTACAGAGGTGACTCTCTGCAAATAAGGGCTTACAGCAACTGGACATCCATCATATATCTCCAGAGCAACATTAGACCACCCTAATGGGTACTCCCGTCTTCATTATGATATTAATTCTCTAAATTTCCAAAGTGATTTCATTTGTAAAATGACAAAGGCTGGCTGCTCAGGAGACAAAGTGTTTTCATCCCCCTCCTGCATGCTTACAAAGGCTTGCTCTCTTTAGTCTTTGGGGGAAAAGAAATTTGATAGCATTAGATCTCTTGTGATACACAAGGCTGCCTAACAGCTACACCACCTGCCAGCACCGCATGCCTGCCCATCCAGCCTGAAGATTCTAAAGCAATGGTTGATGAGTAGAACATAGAAGTTGGGGGGGGGGCAGCGGGGGGCTGGCAGAAGCTATGCAGGGAGAAAATAGAAGCTGTATAAAATACTCAGTGTGAAAGTGAGGCAGGATTGAGGGTAAGGGTGAGGTCAGAGCCAAGGCTGGAAACTGAATCAATCTGACCAAGGTTGGTTTGGTTAGATTAGGTAAAAGCATGATTTTCTCCCTGGTGTATCAGAGCCTTTGCTGTGGCTACAAATTCACTGACAGCCAACCAAAGCGAGCTTTTCACAAAGAGACAGTTCTTTGCATAGCTCCTGATCTCCAAACTCTTGAGGATTAAATAAAATAGAGATGGAATTAAAAAGAAAATCAGTAAACCTGTGACATCACTGAATGTTTTGCCCTGAACAGTGACTAACTGAAGTGCCTAACTGAATAATAGTGAGGAGTTAGGAAGTCCTTTTAAGGGCAGTGATAGCTGTAACCTGGCTGCTGAATGAATCTGGAAGCAAAACAAAACAGTATTTAATGCAGTGAAAAGTGTACAAGACACCAATGTCACTAGGCTTTATTCTGCTTTAAGAAACTAGACAATCTTTAAATTTGTCTGGTTCTAAATTTCCTCTCATTTACGCTTGTTCCCTCCTGTTGCTGTCTGCCTTCAAGCTTGCACAGGCAGCAGTGTGCAAGGAGGCTTGCACCAAGGAGTCCAGTTCCTCTTCTCAGCAAAGACCACCTTCAGCAAGCAGCTGATTTTAGTTGCTCCTCTTACAATTTCATTCCCTTTGTCCATGCTCCACTGCTGGATTTCTATTGTACCAGCTACTTCTACACCCCCTTTCGTGATGAATCTCAGTAATCAGGACCAGCACTTGGTACTGGTGTAGCTGCATGGCCCCCAGTCTTAGGGCATCCTGTATCCCAGGTGCCCCTCAGCTGGCAAGAAGATAGCAGAGAGCCTGTGGGAGACTGCAGCCCAAAGCCACATCCCCACATGTCTCATGCACTCCCTCCCCAGGCACATGGGGCAGCTCTTGAGGTGACTGTGCTGGCCAGTGTGACACTCAGAGTGGCGTGTGGCTCTGCATCCCACCACAGCCTTTCATCAGGCATTTACTGCAAATGGAGGTTTTCATTAAATTTCATAAATGTATAAAAGTGTTTCCATCTCACAAATTTGGAAGCATCACTGTAAAATCTTGTTTAAAACTAAATTAATTAACAATGTTAAAAACATTGAAGAGGATGACTCTTTTTTTTTTTCCCCCAAGGAAGCCTTCATGTTTAGTCTAGAGTTAAGCTCCTTTTTTTCCAATTCTCTCTTTTTTTCTAACCCTATAAATCTTGCATTCTTTGCTGAACAGCCGTGCAGCTTCAGCAGGAAGCAGACTGCCCCCCTCTTTTCCCTTGTCTGCCCTCCTTCCCCAAATCTCCAGCAATTGTGGCTTAACTTGGTTGTCAGAGCCTAGGCTGGAGCTGTAGATTTGAACCCTCTCACACTGAGGGGGTCGCTGAACCGTAGTCAGCTCACCAGTTTCTGGGTGAGTGCTTTAACCACTGCTATAAAAGATGAGCAGCAGCATCACCACTATCCATCTTTAAAAATAAAGAGTAATCCAGTTGTCCAGCCCTCAAGGAACAAAGCGCCTATGAGTCAGAGGGTTTTGCTGAATGTGAATGAGGGTTACATCTTAATGCTTAACTGGAGGCTCTGTGTACACAGGTTAGTCCTGTAGGAAATATGATTTTGGATTATTAGCCTCTCTTCATCACTTTCTAGCAGATTTGAACATCACCTCAACTCCACATACTTTCTGCTAAAAATCCTTGTTTCCAGTAGTAAGAATGTACCACAAAAAGAACCTGGATCTTCAACTCAGATGCCTAAACTTTCCTCAGAAATCACATCTTTGAATGTATTGTTTTAGACACCAGGGCTGAATTTTAATGCTGTAATGATCCTGCCAGATGATGACCGTATTGTTGCTGTGCTATCTTTTACAGACATGGGAGATGGAGATACTCAGCACCTCCTGGTAATAAGCTACTTTCCAGTTCCACAGCTTCATTTCTCTGTACTTCGAGTGTTCAGCATAAAGTCATGATGGTCTGAGGTGGGTTGGCAGCTGTCCCTATCAGTTATTTATGTTTTTTTTGAAATTTTGCGTTCCACGGAGTCGAATTCAAACATGCTGTAAGAAACTCTACTGTGATTGCTTATCTCAGGGATAAACTTGTCTCCATGTTATATGCTTATGATGTTATTGATGGCCCTTTGGCCCCTAAATTAAATTATTAATGGAAAATTCTTTGTCATTTGTTTCTCAATGTCACATGAATGTAAAAGTATTTTTCAGTGCTGCTTCATGGAGAAGACATTCTGCTTTTGCGTTTAACTTCACCTTTTCTGAAAGAGGTGCTAAACTATTATTTCTTTCCATCTTTAACTAAATACAGTAGTTGTCTGTCTAAGATTAATCCATTGCAACTGCTCGTAATGAAAGCTCTACTAACACCCCAAAGTCTTGCTTTTTTTTTTTTTTTNAGGGGCTTGTGCCAGTCTCATGTAAGTTAACAAGTATAAATCCACTCTGGCATCGTATGGTTTCTGTCTTCCATGGCTGCCTTCCAAAAGCTTGAAGCTCCAACCTAATGTGTCACTTCAGTATGGATAACATACTGAACAATTTGTCAGGGGAAAAAACATCCCGTTTCCTAAGCATTTTGGATGCTCTGTATTTATCTAGCATAGACCTGGAGCAATCATCATACTGTGTTTAGGCTTCCTGAACTTTACTGTGGAAAGAATTATTTTCCCAAGGGTGACTGTAAGAGCTATAGTATTTTGGGAGGGAGGTCCATGCTTAGGAACAAGAGGAGAATTGCTTTGCTGTGATTCAGTGGGTGAAAGCCGCTGTGAAAGGTGGCTCACCACCTCATTTGTGGTGAGGAAAGCCCAGACCCATAAGGAGTGGTGTGGCATAGAGATTTTGCTCTTAATTGCATGTGACCTTTCTGCTTTCATGCTAGGGAACAGCAGAGCTATGACCACTTGACATGGTCCATGCCGGCACTTATGCATGGAAGGGTTGAACGGACTTTTTCTCTTTACAGGCCTGGGGGAAGTGAAAACCTGGTGCAAATGCTGTTTAGTCTTTTGCCAGGCTCAGATTCATAAAGACAAAGATGTGGCTGGAAGCCACTTTGATTTGCTCTCTCCACCCAAAGAGTACTTTTATTGCTGAGCCTCTGGAAGGCACAATACAGCACCTGACCAGTTCTCTGCTCTCAGATGCCTCTCAAGTAGAAAACAAGTTGTTTGCCATTTTCTTCTCTTGTCAGATCAAGCCAATACACATACTCAATATACCTATCTTGAGAAGTTTTCTTTATTGATGACTCTCACTTTCTCTGCAAACAATATATTTTCTGCAGTACCCGTCCAGGTAAATAGGGTTCACTTTGGAAATAGAAGGAGCAGAACCATATGGGAAAGTATAAAAATGAACTGACCTGAACTACGGTTCTGAAAACACTGTAAATTGTTTCCATACCTTGACAAAGTGTTCACACTGGGTAGTAACGCCTTTATTGCTGTGACTTGTCCTCTAATTGTCTGGCACCTTCCAGGGAATAGTTCTGCTCATTTGCTAAATTATGACACAGGGAGATAGTTTGCCAGCTTGATCTGGTCTTTCCTGCATAAGCAACAGTTTTTCATTGTGTTCCTATAGAATCCAATACATGAAAAAGCTCAAAGTTTGCTCAACTTTTTTTAATGTTCGTACAACGTCTGCTTTCAGTGGTATTTGAACCAGTGGTAGTGGAGAGATGCCACAGATTCGCTGGACTCTGGAGCATGACTGTACATGTATGTTGCTGGTTTGATAACAAGCTGTTTCAGGGGTTCATGGTGTGGAGGTGTCTGCACCCACTTATGCTCACTCACGCAGCTCTGAAGTAATTTTGCACCCCTTCCGTGCATGTATATTTTAAGAAGTCACAAGCCTATTGCAAATACAATAGCTGTGTAGTATCAGTATTATACATCCATATGATAAGTCTCTTCAGCACTGCTCTTTCAGTACATTGCCATTCAGGAACATAGGTACACTCAGAAAAATTCTGTTAGCATATATAATTTACCATGAGAAATAGTGGTCCCACATTAAAAAAAAAAAAGTGTCTAGAGTACAAATATATTCCAAACTTGTTGCTCTTATCTTGTATTTTTATTAGCGGTGTAGAAAATATTTGTTTTTTGCTATTTGGAATGGTAATAACAGGAATTATGTCTCCTTCACTAAGCAAGCTTTTTTAATATAAATAGGATTTGTATATGCTAATTAATAATGCATTGTATGTACACTGACTACCGGATACTGTAACCCTTAAAAGGAAAGGACTGCACATAGGCTGGTCACTTCAAATCCAAACTTGTCAGGTATTCTCTGTGCACCAGATCAATGCTGCCTTTTGAAGAAGGTGTCATTATCATGCAGTTCAAGATGGCCAACACCCAGGCATGATATTCTGCTTTTGACCTTGTAAAAATCATTTGCTGTTCTGAAAGCAGGAACACCTCATGATAAAACCATATTAGGTGATAATGACATTTTGCCAGATTGTGCTGAGAATTGCTCTGAGAGGGAGGAAGACGTTTCCATTGATTGTTCATCAATCTTCAGATTGTTTTCAAATGATGAACAGCTCAGGATTTCAGCCCTGCATATCCGTGGTGTGAATGTACCCCAAAACCATGGGGGAGTGGGGGGATGTGGCGAGGCAGAAAAGGTGAGCCCCAGCCATGCAGACCCTCACACAGCATGACAGGCAGAGGACAGAGGGCGGCCTTCAGCTTTGTGTCCTGCGGAACAGCATTATCAGTGTTTGGCTTTGCAGAGCCATTTGCGCTGGTTTCCAGTGCAGGAACAGGAGTTTGATAGTGATGCTATTTACAATTCATTATGAGAAGATTGCAGAAGATTGTTGAAGACAGGAACCACTGACCTCCCATTTCTCTTTCATCTGTAGGAGTACATTCATAAACGATAGTCCTCTTTAAGGACACTGGAGTGGAGAATTATACTGGGCTACTTCTTCTACAATCTTCTTTACCTTTTGGGTCAGCAACATCACTAATTGGCACTTGACAGCACTTCCAGACACTTCTTGTGAATCTCATAGTGTGACTGATGGTTGATTACATAAAGAGAAGAATCCTCTGTTCCGTTTTAGTCTGTCAAAAACTAGATGCTGCATAGCATGTACCACATCTGGCAATTGATAGCACCATGTTTGTTAAGGTTATCTGATTGGAAGAGCTGCAAGCAATGAATAAGGCAGCAAAGCTGCGTGTGATAACCTTCCCACAGTGAAACTGCATGGCCTGACAGTTAGCTTCATGCTTGCCATTTTAGTGTTCTGCATTTTTAAAGTGCAATAGGCAACTAAAGAAATGCTCCCTATTTTCTGAATGCACTTGTGGACAAAGACAGCCTTTAATGTGCTTAACAGATTCTTTTTTTATACTACTGAATTTTTCGAAACAATTTTTCACATCCCAGAACAGTAGGAATTATTTTGATGCCTGAAAGCATTTGAGGGACTAATTCATTTCGCAGTAGATGTACTGCAACTCTTCTCTTGATGCTCAAAGAAGAATAATTGAAGTTTCATATCCTTTGTTATTCCATGCTAAACCATAGCTCTTTCTATATATTTTATAAACCAATCTTTTCAAATGCTTGTTTAATACAGGAAAGTTAGTAACTCTGCTTTTCTAATTTTCTCAAAATATGTAGGCTGATATATACATAAAAGGAGTTGCTATCAGCCCTAATGAGTAAAAATGGTTTTACTGTGTATGATTAGTAATGTGCACCTTTGGCTCATTTTACATAGTTTCCTCTGCTGTGGCCATCATGCTAGTTAACAGCATCTTCAACAGAAAGCAAAAAGCTGTACTAGTGCATGCAGTGGACTGGATAGCTCTGACCTGCCACTGAGTGATGGATGTTCTCACAGCAGCTGGGGAAAACAGCATAACAGAGAGAAATATTAGTGTTGCATTGCATATTTTTGGGCAATATTGGCTTTGAATCAAAAATGCCCTAACACTTGCATGCATTTCAGCACCACGTCCCTATGAGTGCATTACATAAATCTGAATTCTGGGCAGCGCAATGCAGACTCGCAAACCCTTCTTCTCTGAACTCTATTATTTATAAGATTAAAACCCCCGAGGTTTCAAATGGCAGGTTTATTGTCAAGTACAATGTACTTTTCATTCTGAATGGACAAAAGCCTTTGAGCTTACCTGAGTCTGCCTGGCTGTCCTCAGTGCTACCACATGTATTAGTGGAGGCCAACCTTTCCTCCAGGGGTGTGGGACAAGCATCCCGTAGGGCCCTCCACCTGGACCACTGATACACGCCACTGATACATGGAGGAGAGCTCTTCCATTACAAGCACTGGGTACATGGCCTCCATCTAGGGCTGCCTCAGATTTAGAAGCACTCAGAAAATGTAGAAAACAGATGCCCACTTGGTTCAGATTCTGAATTTCTTCTTACTACACCCACAAACAGATGTTGAACCTCACAGATGTGTTCATTCTTAACAGCCATCCAATGAATATGGCATGGGATGGCCACAAAGTATTTGCTCTGTGGTTTTCTAGTGTTTGATATTCAAAGGCTGTGGTAAGTCTTTAATGCCATAAATAGAAAAAGAATATAAACAGTGGACTTCAGAAAGGCTTTTTAAATCTTGCTGATGCAGATCTCACAACTCCTCATGCAAATATAGTTCCAGATTTCCTAGCAAAATAAACATTTAGACTGTGGTCAGGTATAATCAGAAGTTAAGGTTTTATAAATTTTTAAATGGAGAGGCACCAGAGGCTCCTAGGATGGCCATTAATGATCATATTATGAGGCATTTCATCTGGGGCATTTTAAAGAACCATAGTTGGTCTTCCAAAGTGTCAAATGTCTTTCAGATGTGCTGGTGTTAATGAAACATATATTCATCAATCTTTAGGGTGGGAGGTTTTTACAGCTGCTCACCATTGCTACATATGCACATAAAAATCTCTTCTCTTCTTCTCAAATCACAGGCAAGGGAAAAAAAAGAAATATTTTTTTAACTAAAAAAAGAGACATGTTAACTTCTTTGACTTGAACTGCTCCAGCAAGTGATCTCAAAAAATTGCTGACCACCCTGTTTGCCGCATTGGGTTTTTTTATGCCAAGACTTTTAGTACTAATGAAGGCACACAAATAGAAACCAGTTGAAGTTTTGTAAGATCTAGCTAACTCTTTGTTAGTTTTTGTAACAAAGATAAGAGCTTTTGGACTTTGGACATAAGAATGAAATAAGTAAATAATGGTTAATATAAGAAAGGGCATACAGTTCTTGTTTAATGGATTAATAAGAGCAATTAACCTTGTAGTGCATTAACATTTTAGAACTGAAATGTTTGTAAGCGAGTTAGTTTTACATGAAGTGTCCTTGTAAAGGTCAAAGTCAAATTGTATTTTAAAAGAAATTTTAAGCTCTAAAGTTTGTATTTGCTGACATTGTCTGTCCAGCAACACCAGCAATTGCCTAAATTTAATACTAGAAAAAATAAGCATGGTATGAGATACATAGTTGATCAATACAATTTGCAAGTCCTTATCTAAATTGTACTGGGTAGTACTAGTAGAAATTTATTCCAGAATTAGGGGAGGAGCTGTTTTATTTCATTTTATGTTATCTAATTTTTTATTTTGTGCTTCCAAGTCACAGGTATTTTAAGCCAGGTCTAGATGATTATGCCAACAGACCGCTGGAATCCCTATGTTACATTATCAGTAGCAGCAATTGTGCTGATTTTAACATTCAAGCACACAACATGTCCTAAGTTAATTTTTGTCACTTCCATGTGCCTGTTCAGAAGGATAAACTAATTAAAAGAACTGGCTGTGTTTATTGAATAACCAAGACCTTGGTATAGCTATGGGTTACAGATGCTTTGTATAGGCAGAGGTGAAACGATGCATGACCCAGATGGTGAACCAGAGACTGTTGTGAAGATTTGTCCTCAGAAGTTTGGTTTGAAAAAGAGGTTTTAGGGGTAATGAGCATTGATGTAATGATTTTAGAGAGAGCATTGCAGGGAGCAAACCGTAGATGTTCTTTGTTTTTATAAGCAATGCTTTGGATTGGGTTTTTTTCTGAGCTCATACTCATGGATGCAACTGTTTCAGGGTAAGGCTTTCCTCCTCAGAAACATGGCAGGACACTTCAGGACTGAAAATAAGTTTTTGCATTGTCTTTGCCGTCTTTTCCATCTTTTGGCACATATTTTAATCTGTCTGTTGGGGTTTTACCTTTGTAGTCTTCAACTTGTTGGACATGGTTCCTGATGGCTTGGGCAGTTTCTATGGACTCCTCACAGCTGAGGAGCCGTTCAGAGGTGACAGTGACATGACTTTATGGCTCATTCATCTCCCTTACCTCCTATGGCTCTATGGGGTCGCGCTCTTGGCTTTAATGGATGTTTCCTCACTGAGGCCCAGGAACAAAAAATGTTGGTCCTTACTTTGCTTGCAAGTTTTCTGACTCTTCTTCCATATCTGACTAGGAAAGAGGAAAACCCAGCAATAATTCTGGGATGAACAGAATGTGCATGACTCTGCTTTTTTTCCCAAAATATTTTCAGCTTTCTCTTTACTTGAATTTTCCTATTTTCTACAGAAATTATAATCTCTTGGAGGCAGAAGCTGTGCCTTATGTGGCTACAGTGACAGCATAGAAAGTAAAGAAGGAATTAGGATGCTATTTGTTAAGTGAGTAGCTTGCTGACATTTAGTTTCAAGCTCTTTAATCACTGTTCCCCTCTCTTTTCCATAAGGCTAGTCCACAGTGGTCATAAGGCATTTTTTACTGTTTAAATTGTTAATTATTTTTCTATATGCTTATGATACCTGCATCTGCTGAGCTGTATGATTTAGGAGAAAAGTCTCCCTGTTATGTGTCTCAAGCAATCTATGATATCCTAGCCTAGCCCTTGAACGCCAGCACTAAAATTAGAATTAGAGAGCAACCAAGAGAAGACCAAGTTGTAGGATTTGTGTAGGATAAGGAAGGCACCTGGATATATTATTTACCATTTAATTATGTATGACTGATGTGACAAGAGCCAGCAAGCCTGCCAAGAGTTGATACTAGAATCTGTAAAAAAGCATAGGAAGGGAGTGTTTGAAGGAAATTACACTCTTAAGCAGTGGTCAAAACAGATGAGAAGCTAGTCAAAAAGCAAAAAAAGTAGCACAAGACAGCTCAGCATTCATAACAGCATAGGCCAGTTCATGGGCACACAGGATCATATGTTTATTGCTTTGTTTTTGCTGCTAGTGGCAATCCAAAGTTTTGAGCTGTTTAACCTTTGTTTAGGAGTATTGCCAATTTTGTAGGCTTCAGAATGAGGATTAGACTTTGCAAAGGTTTGGAAGGTGAGGTGATCATCTGCTTCACAGGCTTAGGGCTTTTGCTTGTCTTCTCAGAATGATTCTTCAGTGTGTATGACATCATGTCAGACAAGGCATCGAGATGCTTTAGGGAGAGATACACAGGCAGAGAATGGAGAGAGTCACAAATGGTTGGGAAACCCCATAGCCAATAAAAGCATATCACAGGAAGCCTCGGAGAACAACAAGGTGGGGGAGAGGGATCAAGAGAGTATTCAAGTATGTTCTTTAATGAATCCTAAAATAGTATTTTAAAAGGACTCCTCTAAAGACTCAATCCACTTATTGAAAGTAAGACTTTTTGATAGCTTCAGATGACATCTCTTTGCAGATAAGCTTGAAGAACCTGTTTTACCTGAACCACAGTTGGCACGTTATCCTTACATAGATATTTTATTAATTTATTAAAAGTTTGTTGGTGTTGAAAATCAGCCGATTGAAAAGCAAGCTTGTCACAAAATTTCAAGTTGATAAAGTTAACCATCATGTCTTAAAAGTGTTGGACTTAGGCAGATTCCCCAAACTATTACAGAAATATGAGGACAGTTGTAGAACTGTTTCTCTTTGTTAGTTGGAAATTCTTTACAGCCCTTTTCCTTTCTTCCCTTATGACTGTATATTTTACTCATTTTGTTTGTTTTAAGAAACACTGATTTATGGAAAGGAAATTTCTCAGGAAAAAGAAAAAGTCTAGGAAATTTTCTCAAACCGACACTGCAATTTGAGAGGACCATCTGAAAATCTAGGAAACCAGAGATTCAATTCCAGCTTAAACAGCCCAGTATAATCTCAAAATCACACACCACCAAAAACACTTCAGAAGAAATCAGTGGAATAATGTCTACTGCAAATTTCATTGGACATGTCTGTAAGGAGGTGCAGGGAGGAAAAATCAGGTCTCCTGATAAGCTCAGTAACAAGCGTTCCCTTTAAGTGCTGGCAGTGAAGAGATAAATGAGGTCCAGGCAGCTTTCAGAAAGGGGCCCAATATCTCTCTTTCATTTGTATTTTGTCACCAAGGCTTGCAGATACCTTTATGTAAATAGCTAAAGCCACATCTCAAAAGCTAACCTGATTCCAAATTTTCTCACACCTAGCATGAAGGCACTGAGCAACATTGTCTCCTGGCATGTTTTTGGTATGTGAACAACGAATCACCTGAAAGAGAACAGTGAGCTCACGAGCATTCATTTTTGTATGGTTTTATCTGATAGCAAGCAAAATATTGAGCAGAATTCCTCTGCTGATAATTTTTTTTTTAGGAGTGAAACTTGTAGGCAGGGGATCAGCAGTAGGTGGTAGATCAGCATCGGACATCTAAAATTTTTTTGTTAATGGAGTATAGGAATCGACTCATTTTCCAAAGAAGGGGGCTCACCAGTGAATATAGATCTGTGGCAAAAGAAATTTTCTTACCATTACCACCTCCCACACCCCCAAAAAACTCCGGCTCCGAAGGGCTGTTCTGAGGGTGGAGACGGACCTTACTGAGAGACACTTGTTCTTGCAAACTGAATTCCCAGCGACCTTTCTTGGCAGATTCAGAGGACCACATTCCAGTGAGGTCTTCTGAGAAGGACTCTACATTGAAAATGTTTCAAACCTGACTAGAGTAGGGTTTTATCTTTCCAGTCTCCTCTGAAAAATAAGGTCAGCAACCCCGGCTTTTACTCTATTTTATAATGAAACCCGCTGTTAGAGCCGCACCATTTTCCTGTTCTAAGCTTTGAAAATGGTAAGCATAGGCAAACAACCCAACGGATCTTTGAGTTTCCAGCTCTTTCCTGTTTAGATGCCTCTCTATGTTGTCTTCTTAATCTGTCCTACTTTCCACAGATAGAGTCAGTCTGGAGATGAAAGATTTTTCAGCCTCATTTTCACATGTTTTGTGTTCCCAGATAATTAAACTGTCTTTTAAAATTAAATGTAACAGTACTCCTCTTGTAGAAATAAAAGTGTGCTGCACTGGTGGTGTAAAAAAGTGGTCTTGGCTCTCACGGCAAATGTTCAGATTAGTAATATTAGTTACAGCAATTGTTACAGGAAATCTACAAACAAAAAAGAACCCAAACTGAACTAGGAAATACCACTTTTAAAGCCAAATGCAATAGTAAGAGAGAATTTCATGTCCTTAGTGGGTTGAGGGGCGTGGGGCTGGTGGTGACGATACTGGGTTTTGGGCAAAAGGGACAACTGAATCCTGTAGCTATAGCAAAGTTTAGTTCCCTGGTATTTTTTTTAGAGGGCTCGTCTAATTTTCAGCATTGAGATCTGCCTAAAAAAGGGAACAGAAACTCTTGCAGTTAGGTACAGCTTTCTCATGTACTTTGCTACCTCAAAAGGAAAATTACAGATGCCTTTGAACGGTCTCAGTGGCTGCCCCATAATTTCAGGAAAACAGCTTTGGTCCCACTGCCATCAGAATGTCCCAGCCATGGGGTCTACAGCACTTGTGGTGCACTTGGGACCACAGAGGAGGGTGTCTTTGGCTCTGAGGTCAGTGCTATCTATGCATTTTGATCAGAAAATTCAGATATTAGGAGATGATTCAGAAATAATCAAATGAAGTTAAGATTACTAATGTGTTAGATCAAATTTCTAGTTATTTCTCCAATCAGCATGTATTGTATGGATACATCATAATACAGATTTCAGAAATATGATGAAGCTGTACATTTGGGGTAAACGAAGCACCTGTGTTTATTACAAATCTGTTTCCTGAGCTCTAGCTGCATAGATAGTTGTCTGTCAAACTAATGTCTCTGTATTAATAATCTTTTTCTAATTGGGGAATGGAGGTGAGATGGCATTTATATCACGACTGTTATGTGACTGACATATGTCTAGGTTGAAGTAGAAACACAACACACACCTTTTGTAAAGAGAAAACAACCCAGTGAAAAAGTTGAGTCACATGAAGCTCTGCTTGTTCTCTTAAAATTTAAAGAACATCAAGTGCAAAATTTGTAGAAACACCAGTTGTGTTGAAGACCTAATTATGGGAAAATTCTGTTCCTTATTTTGGATCAAATTTGTGCACTTCTATACTGGCCTGCTGTTGTATGCAAATACATACACAGGTCTGGAGTATATGAGGCATATGCTTTCATTCTTTATTTACTGTTTTTAGCTTTAGCATTTTATTTAAAATTTCATTACAAAAAGAAAGTGTCTTCCACAGTAAATTAATATCTGTATATAGATTCATAGAAAATGGCAAGGAAACATGTATTTAATGCAAAAATTAAATCAAATGTTGAACTTACAAAAAGGAGGTGCATTAATAAAATGTATCCAGCTTTTTTCCTCAGCATTGAAGGTCCATCTGGAGTCTGAGCCTTTTTGAAAACGTCCTGTTCTGTACAAATAACCAACACAAGCCCACTCAAGCCCATTTTTAAGATGGACTTCTATGAATAATACAGTAATTATAAAATGAGAGCTATATTTTTATCCAGTCAGCTTCTTAATTTCTTTGAATTTTCTCAATTTTTAAAATGTTAGTGTGTCTTTTAAATAATGAACCAAACAATTTCGTATATGGAAGTGTTCCACAAATTTCACAAATACTATACATGTAGATATTGCCGTATATTCAGATCCATAAATTTCAAGCCTTTGCTTTGGTAGAAATTAACTGGTAGCAGTAGAAATTGCAGCAGGTTGTCAATGCCTGCTAAGGATAAGAATAGCTTTATAATTACACGTTTTCTTCTATCCGGATAAAGATGGCTCTGAATTATCCATTTTTTTCCCAGGGTGCTGTATATTTAAAAAGTATAGGAATTAAAACATAAAAACATACTGCCTTTTGAAGGAAATTAGCAGTAAAAATGAAGTAGAAAAACATTTCCCTCTTCCTGACTGGCTTGCAACTAATGTGGGTTTCTTGAAGTTGTACATGCCCGCAGCAAACGATAAATATATTGGAAAAAGGAAGGGAAAAATGAAAGAGTAAGCTGGCCACATGAAGCAGCTGATGTAAAGATGGAGAGACATAGCCATAGAAACTAGTCGCATAAATAGTCATGAAATGAAAAGTTTCAGATTTGTATTGAAGTAAAAAAAAACTACTTAGAGAAAGGCCAACAGGCCAGACTAAATAATCCTCGACTTAACGTCCAATTCTGAATCACATATTAGCTGCAGAGATTTTAATGTAAATATGCCATTACACTGTCATTACAGTGATCAGGCTGCATGGCTCACAGGTCACATCTCAGCCACTGTTAATTTTGCAGGCAAAAGCTTTTTTTCTCTTGAAATGTTAATAACTTTCTATTAGTTAATGTAGCGTGACTAAAATTCAGATTAGATATAATTCATTTTAATATCTGTGACTGGCTATCCCGATCATTTAGCAATGGTTTCCAGCTGAATACAAGATGCTAAATTGGACTCATTTGCATAGCCCTGTTAAAGCAATGCCATTCTCTAAATGTAGGCATCTTCAAATTAATTTAAAAGATTTTTTTTTTTTCTGGTTTTGCTACCAGGATAAAATCTTTTGCTAACAACTAATTGAAGTTACTGTGAGCCTAAGACACATCCTTTTCCTTCTTTTCTCAGGAACAAATGACTAGTTAAGATCATTAACCAGTAAGGAGGAAAAAATCCACGGTGCTTTTGAGTGCTAAAATGGCCTAATTTGGAGCTGCAGACAGACCAACCACCACTATTTGCCAGCATTGAAATAAATACCCTTTCTTACTCCTGAGCATACTTAGCTGCATTGCTGTATGTCAAAAGTTAACACTGGACTGACTTTGAAATGATCACCAAATCCATGGGGTTTATTTACAATCTGCTACAAAACATATGTTCATTTAAGGTACAGTTGAGCTGAACTAGGCAGCTCTCACTGGTCTTCCTAACTTAAGAGTTCAGCACACTGGAAAATGTGAGTTGTTATTAATCACTGATATTCTTCCCTTAATATGCACATATAACACCATTTAATGGTAATGGGAGATACATTAGCTGCACAAGGTGAGAATGGCCCTCCAACTTATCAAACCCTCTCTTTTAACTCATTTCAATAAACACCTGCGCGGGTGTCTTCTGGGGCAATGGCCTGATGTAATCCTGAAGAAGTATGATCACAACTCTTCTTCTTTTAAATTAAATGCAAATAAATAAATGAGTCTATTACTTATATTGTATTAGTCAGTATGAATCACAAATTTGGCATACAATATATATTCCTGCATCCAACTGAGAGTAATGCCTCTTGAATACTAATTAGTCACTCACATATACAAGGACATAAACCAAGTCTGATTTTTTTATTATTTGCATTACCTCAGCACCTAAAAGCTCTCGCAGCCAAGGCGGGAGCCCCATCACACCAGCATGTGTACAAACACATGCAGTCACACTCTGAGGAGAATCAAGACAACTTGAAAACTTTCTCCTCATTTACATACATGTAGCCAAGAGCAAGGTCAGAAACAAATAGAATAATGAAAGTGTCGTGGACTGACACTGCATCAGCGTATGTAACTGTAAAATTCTACATGCTTCTCGGTGAAGGAATTTACCAATCTTTAATTTAAAATACTGGAGGAATGTAGGAGAAATAGTTGAGAGTGAAAATAGGAGTTAATGTGCTTTCATGTTTATTTACAGCTCTGAAGTGTTTGATGCCTTTGCTACGCGGAGCAAAAGACTCCTTGGTTGCCACTAAGATCCTAAGATTGTGTAGCTCTGTGGAATTGTCACCTACCAATTTGTCAAAAATCCTTTATAGCTCAAAAAAAATCATGTGTAAAAATAAAGAAGCAAATATGTTAGATAACGCATTAATTCACCTACAGGGCAGAACATTATTGCACTTGTTTTCCTATTGTTGTTAAAAGCACAGTGGCTATTTATTTAGGAATGTAGATACAAAATATGAAAAATTGTGATCTCTCTGTCAGTCTTGGAGCTCGATGGCTCTGCGAGAAAAGGGTGCAGCCTCAGTGTGAGGCCCCACCTGAGCACCAGGTGTATGACAATTGTATATACAGTCGGGAACTGATATGTGATAGTGTCAAATCTGTTCATTTGCTAATATTTATATACATATTTATATATGTAATATCTCTTTACCTTTCTGTCAGTAGTGAGCTTGTTCAGACAATGTAAATGTGATATTCTCTATCTATCTCCTCTACTTTCACTTTCAAACTGCAGCATTTTCTGGAATGCTTTGGCTTCTCAAGTTGTAAATGTCTACCAGCACTTTCACTGGGAATCTTTTCTGATCTCTAGCTCAGTTTCCTTCTGTTATCTGGTCATAAAAATTACCCGTCAAGCTCATGAAAATAGGTATGTGCAGGAATGTTGGACAGATGTGCTTTTGCAATTAAAATGAATTTGCACCCAGTTTTGTATGGGAATGAAACTTTCATATACAGGATTAATAGACAAAAATATATAACTTTAATAATTAACCTTGGTTCTGGGGTTTCTTTTTCACGTTTCTCCCGTAAAAAACAGACAGTTTTTTGTTTGTTTGCTTTTTAGGAAGAACATTTACAATCATAGATAGAGTATTAACAAACGTAAATTGGCTTCTGCTGGAGTAAATATTAAATTTTATGTCAATGATGACTAATATTGCAACAGCAGAAATAAGAATCTTAAATGAGTACATTTTGGTATTCATTTCAGAGGCAAGGTAAGGTAAAAACTGAGACCTGAATACCCCAAACTTCAAGAAGGTTTAGAACTTTGTTGATAGTCTAGAAAGGTTCGAGTGGTTATTGGCACTAGACAATCCTGACCTTTTGAGAATAGTTAGTTTTCAATTGGCAATACTGTTTTCAGGTGTCTTCCTAAATTAATTGTTCCAGATAACTTGTTTCTATTGTTACAACTTTGAGAAAAATAAGGTATTGTAGCGAGCAGAAACGAACAAAAAGACTATCAGATCTATGAAAACAGATAAACCAAAAGCAACAGTGTTCCTTTCTGGGCCTGTTGGGCAGCCAGAAATAGCATAGAGGATAACGCGTCTGTTAGCTGCACTCCTCCAGCTTGAGGTTTTCCGGGATTGTGCTGGTTCTGGTCTGTCTCGCTGTGTCTCCAGAACTGTGGCAGGTAGGATTACTTCTAAGAAAGCCCAGATGAGCCTCGTGTTGGATGGGGAGAAGAAGGCTACTTCTAAATATTTTAATTGCTTCACTTTGGCTGTGAGTAAAAGGCTTACAAATGGCATTTCTTATCAGCAACCACAGCCTCAAAGCACGTCAATCTGTTTTACCTTGTCAGAGAGCGAAAGGGCTTATGCACAACCCAATTTTACATTGACTAAGTCCATTGTTCTGTTCCAATGTTGCCATTTCTATTTTTCTCTGAGGTTATACAATTTCAAAATTATTTTGTATATATTTGATCTATTTTTCATAGACCAGCCAGATGATTTGTCAGCAATTCGCTAGGAACAGGGAAGGTAGCAGTAACTGCTGTCTGGGGTGGGCTGTGATAAGAAGCAAGGGTTGGATTAAATTCTGCAGTGATTGACCCCAGAAAGTTCAGCCTCTTGCTTCAAGACCATTTCTTTTACACAGTCAAAAAGACACCACCCTTTCAAAACAGCAGAAAAATGCAGAGCTTTTTCATTGTTTGTGTACTCATGGCAGATATTTCCATATAGGAAATGCTTTGGGGCACAGGTGTCTTGGTTGACTGGTTGATTTTCATAATCAAGAAAGTGAAACAAAACCATTTAAATTAGCCAGTCAGTTAGAACTATCTTTATATAGCTCAAATAGCTCCAAATATTTGGAGAGAACTTTTATCAGTCGCCTCACTTCAAAATAACATGTGAGGCAATCATGACGAGTTTATGGCTATTTTGTTAGTAGGAGAAACTAAATTCAGCAGATAAATGATGCATTACAAATTATTCCCCCAGGATTCAATTCCAAATGCTATTATATTGCAAAATTCTGGACTGTATTTATATCTTTGTTTGGCTGATCACGAGACAGACACATAACAAAGCACTGTGTGTAAGCACGTTTCCTAGAGCTTTGCCGGTGTAAGTCCAGTGGTTAGCAGCTGCTCTTTCATGTTGTGTTTCCAGCCGGCCTGATACAACTTGCTTTTCCTCAAAAAGGTGGCTTCTTTCATAATGCATAAGGCATAAAGACTTTTGTGGCTCTCTTCTGGACTCAAGAGGGAGATTATTCCAGCTGCCTATATCTAAAGTCTGCGCTCAAGTGCAGAGGTCAGAAAATTCTCCAGCCAAAAGCTAATACAGCTTGTTGTGCCTTCTGAGATTTCTGGCTTAGGAATACACTTCTTGCGATGTGACTGTGTGACCATTGAAAGAAATAGGCCTTTTCTACCACATTTGAAAAATAGCATCCTTTGTCTAGCTCCTAAATTGTAACAGGAATATATAGTTAAGTGCTCAGCTTGTCCTTTTTTCTAGATCTATATCCTGTAGGGCATTGAACTGAAGTTACTTGTGTCTCAGATCAAAGTCATTTCACTTAGAAACTCAGGTTGAGCTTGAAGGCACAGTCTCTTAAGTGAAGGTCAATGGTTTATCCATTATAGCACCCAACCTCAAATTATTTTTGCAATTAGTAATATTTATATCTGTTTTTATAGTGTAAAAGAATAAAGAAAGGATAGTCAGCATTTTCAAGAAATACAAGTTAAAGGTGCCCTATCATTTAAAATGATGTATCATGTTAGAAAGGAAACTTAAAAGCTGGCATATGCAATCTAAAATTAAATACAGATTTTGAATTTCAGGCTGCGAAGCTAAAAAGATCAAAGGAAACTCTTTACAGTTCTTCAGAATTTCGTATTATACTTCCCAGGAGGTCATTTACTCCCATAATTTAGTCTGACTTATTTTGGCTTCAGTTCCATTAAAAGTATGTAGGAAAGAGAGAGTCTCTTTTTACTTTAATTTTTAACTGCAACCTGTCAGTTAAAGGAGAAAAAAAAAAGAGAGAGAAAAAAGAGTGTCTGGAAGAGGATGATCTACAGAAGTACTAATAGCTTTCAAATCTTTTGACTTTTTGAGCCTCATATGGCTAGAAACTTATCTGGAAAGATTGTATTTTAACCCTTTTGACTGTTCTTGGACATAATATGTGCTTTCATTGAAAGGGAACTTATTCACTGCCCTTGAACATATTCTGTCGTTTCCACAATAACATCTCCCTTGACAGCAATGCCTTGACTTGTTGGACAAAATAATAGAAGGACCCAAAGTTTAAGGTTCCTAAAGGCAAACATCAAAAGAACACCTTTGTTAAGTCTGACAGGTATCCAGAAGTTTACCTACTGTCTGGAGAAACCCAAAAATGAGCAGGATACCTGCTGGGATGTGAAGGCAGTGCTGATAGGGCTGAACAGACTAAAACAGAGTTTCACTTCACTCCATTTTGGGAGCAAGAAAAGCAAGAGTAGTTTGGAAAAGATGAGAAAAATTTGAAATAGCTTTTGCCTTTCAGAAAAGATGTGGTGCAGTCCTGAGGTCACTATTTATGTTACCTATACCAGTTTCCACAAACAAGACCTCAAAAAGTAAGATACAAGAGACACAGGTACTTTTTCTTCTAAGAACACATTAAGACCACCTGGTGGAAGGAATAGAGGTGGTAACAAGATTCTCTATGCTGAAATAGGAAGTCATCTTCCCCCTCAGTACAACCCTTTTCCAGTGAGGAATGTAAAGAGGCAGTACCACAGCTGAATTTTCATTCTGCAGGAGGTTGGCCTTGGCCAGAATTAAGGCTGGGGAATGAGGCAGTGGGGTCCAGACTGTGAAAGGATTTTTCCTCTGCTTGACTTTCAGGCTTTCCAGTGGTCCTGAAGGGAGTCCCAGCAAAACCACTCAAAAGCTGTATGATCTCATTACTTTGCTATATCGTAGGATGTATTTGCAGACAGATTCCTGGAGAAAATTCTGTCTTAGGAGTTGTGTTCAATCATGCAATGTGTTTGTGTATATACATATATATATATATAGTTTTGCTTCTATTTTTTTACGACATGATTTCACTATTTTGTCGTCTTACACTGCAGCAGCTATTTTGTACCTTGTTCAGAGGGATGCACGCATTGGTTGGTGACTCTTTCATTCACCCTTTCTCTCCTTGGTGGTTTTCATTTGCCTTCTAAATTGTTACCACTAGTTTTTGAGTGGGCTTTTTTTTTTTTTTTCCTATCTCTGTAATGCAATACGGCAAACAAAACTACAAAAAAAGAGAAAGTAGTCTTGGACCATAAAAAACATGATCGACTAGTCTTGTCTCTGGCACTTGGGAAATCTGGGGCTCTTGCTGTTCCATTAGAGTAGACTAATGACGGTCTAGTGTATACTAATAATTTCCCAGCAAGATGCGTGCTTGAAAATATCTTCCCATATGATTAATGCTTCTGAAAAATAGCTGTTTCCTTCTGACAGAACCAAATGGATTAGAAATGTTACAAATGGGTTTTTTTGTGGTAAAAGGAGTAGTGGCAGCAAAGAGGTTAATTCTCCTCTTTTCATGAAGGTATCTTCTTAGAAGAGGAGTGATTAAAGGAGGGTTTTTTTGGCATAAAAGTGTTTTTCTAATCTTGTTGAAGTGCCTAAAATGTGTTTGAAGAGCCAGATAAAAGCATAGACTTCTTATTTAATGAGTTACCAGTTATATGTACCAGTGTTTATTTTGCTTCTTTCATTGAAACATATTTTCTTAAAAAGTATTTTCCTTCACCACAGTCAATAGATAATAATGATGCAATTTATTTAGAACGAATTTCAGCATTAAGTACAAAAGAACAGCTCTCTCCCAAACTTGTACAATTGCACAGACCAAGCCAGAAATAAACTCTCAATTTTAAAGAATTCTTAGCATAACTTCAGAACATTCTGACAAACTCAGAATTTGAGTTTCAATTTCTCAGCAAGTACCTCCTAGACTGAGGGTATCCAGAAAAAATCAACCTATTCCTGCCAACTGTGGTGCCCAAAATGATTATACTCATATAATAATGCCAGAAATCTGATTCCCAAAGTATTCTTTTAGTTATTTCCTTTCCCTTTCCCTTTCCCTTTCCCTTTCCCTTTCCCTTTCCCTTTCCCTCTTTCCCTTTCCCTTTCCCTCTTTCCCTTTCCCTCTTTCCCTTTCCTTTCCTTTCCTTTCCTTTCCTTTCCTTTCCTTTCCTTTCCTTTCCTTTCCTTTCCTTTCCTTTCCTTTCCTTTCCTTTCCCCTCTTCTCTTTAATGTAGGGTAAAGTATTTTCTTTATTTAGATATCAAAGAGTTGAGCCTGGTAGAAAATTATTTACATTAAAAAAGCTATCACTATCAGTTTAAATCACAGATGATAGAATCCCCCTGCCTTCCACACTAGAAGGAAGAAAGAACCTTACTGTAGTCAAGGAAATGTCTAGCTAAAAAGACTAGCATTGTCCCACGCTGCAAATGTTCTCTGCTGGTATTAGATCATTCAGTGGAAAATTAGGTGCAAACCTAGGTTGTTTATTGAACTAAAGGCATACATGTGCTAAAGACAGCTCTCTGTTCTTACAAAGGTATCGACTGCTTCTATCATCATAGGATTTCCCACTATGCTTTACCACTGGGGAAGGAAGAGATCCAAAGCAGAGAAAGAAAAGCTGTCTGAGCACATGCAGAACTTCCCTGAACAGCAGTGGCTTTTTGTGCTTCTACCGTGTATTAGAAAAACTATTATGACTAAAAAAACCATCTAAAGGCAGAGCTGATATAAGCAAAATGAGTCTTACCTGCGACCTCCAAGGACCCAGTTCTCCACTAAGCAGCATCATTCCCTTGAACCCTGTGTCTACAAAGTCCCATCTACATCAGGGCATCTAAACAGGTTGATCTTCATGGAGCACACAATAGATTCATGGATTAAAATGGCCATGAGGAAATTTCACTGCACCATGGAATTTGATGGACTTGAAAATAAATTAGTCAGTGTGGCATGTTAGCAGAAGTTCTAATTGTACATAGTTCCCAGAGAAGTAGTTAGGCCTTCTATTAACTCTGTTCCTCCCAGCAATTGAGATTCTTCTCCATGTTAAATATTTCTTTTTTACTATTCCTCTGTCCTCTTCATCTAAACCTGTCTGCCCTCTCTTTCCCCAGAAATTGCAAGAATTGGAAGGCGCAGCGGTCCAGCTTCAGTATCCATTGAGATCAAACCTAAAGAAATGGACCCATCTCTATTCAAAATGAATTTCCTTTATACAAAAACCACAAAGGAAACTGAAGCTACATTTCTAAATACTGAAAAGCAAAGAATAAAAGGTGACTTTTCCCTTAAAGTGTTCTATGTCAACGTCATTTAGTGCTTTGGCAAATCCCAGGATATTCTAGGAGGACTAGTTTAGGGTAGCAAGCCATGCACGTACCTTTTCATTAGCCCTTATTTTCAAACAGAGGCCTGCAGAAATTCCAGTGCTCTGAACCCTCACAGGGGGATGGAGCAAACAGAAAAGATCTTGTTAAAACTGTCCTTCTCCAAAGACTACCTTTTTTTTTTTTTTTCACTTCTTTTTTAAGTACTCTTCTGTTGGAAAAGAGAAATCAGGTTTAGCTGAATATGTCCTCACCATGCCAGCTTCCAGTATTTTTCTGTGCTGGGCAATGGCACCAGTCAGTTTTGGCATTCCTTCCTACTTTTGATAGATTTTGTGAGATCAGACTCTGCATGTGCTAAGGCTTCTTCTCTTCCTGTGTAAACCCATGATTAACTATCATTACTATATAGCTACACAGAAACAGTGCTTACGCAAGGCCAGTGCTTTGCTCTCGTGTGCTGCTTTCTGTCAGTCGTGCCTCAGTGCAGAATCTTTTACTTAGCTTTAGGAGTACCTGGAATATAGCTCTGTCATCCCTAGCAATTCCTCTCTGCTTTGTACTATTGGCTTTCTTTTTTTACTTTTACTATTGGCTTTTTTTTCCTTTATCTCTGATAATTGACTTTTTTCCTCTCTTCTCACTTTTTCATTCTTTATTAAAACAGTCTTTATAATCCTTTATTTTCTGCCTTACAGATAGACTTTTTTTTTTTTTTTCTTTTTTCCTCCTTCTGGATTTTTTCCTTTTAAACTTTTTCTTACCTCTGGGTAAGCAAATAGATCTTTAGCTTATGGGCTTTCTCTTCACAACATTGGATCCTCTTCATTGCTTTTCAAATTTCTACCAAAAACTGTTTAAATAAGAGTAATATCTTTTTAAAAAAATATTTTGTTGTATTTTGGAACTCCATGTGAATGATTTCATGCAGAAATTACAAGCAAATAATGGTGATATTGAGACTGCAACATTATGCAAGGAGAGTGACATAATTTAAGCCAATCAATAAGGGTTAATGAAAGCTAGATCTCATCAGAATAACTTGATATCTTTTGATGAAAACCTTAGGATGTTATACATATATAGGGAGAAATTATATTTTTTATGTGCAGTGTTCTGATTTGATTTCACCCAACAGTTTATTACAAAATGTGAATATTACAAAATCAATATACAGTACTTATTAAATTGGTTAAACATGATGCTGGTCTCAAAATGTAGTTGGAAATGCTGGATCATCCACTGAGTATGAATACTTCTACTGTGTTGTTAATGTTACTATATTTGATATCTTAATTCATTACACGGAAGAAAAGAGTTACAATAAGTTGTAGAAAACACTGAGGCTGTGAATAGAGCATATAAATAAGAGATGAGGGAATAATGAAAACTGTTATGGGGTACTTTGGTCACAATTAAGTTGGACACAATCAAACTATGCATTTCAATGAATGTAAGACCATATACTGAGGAGAAACGAAGTGGGGGGAGGCACTTAAAGGAGATTGCACTTATCATAGAAAACAATTACACTGGAAGGACTGGCAGTGAAGAATGGTTCCATGTAAAATTTCAGTGTGACCACGAAGCCAAAAGGTCCTATCTTAACTTGGTGAGAGAAAAAAAATAAAATTAAGTAGGAATCTCTTTTGCTTCTATGGTGAGCAATGATGTCTCCTGAAATACTGTGTGTTATTCCAGAAACCATACTTGCAGTGATGTAGAACAATAAAAGAGGAGTCTGAGAAGAGACAGGAGTCTGATTAAAGGCCAAATAATCTGCTGTCTGTTGAGAAACCTGGAGAGCACTGCCTGTCAATTTTTCAAACTAAAATTTAAGGGCTGATTTATTTGCAGTCTGTTAGCATGGATACAAAAAGAGAAATGTGATAATACCTGCCTCTTCATTCCAAATAATTAAAACCTACAACATTTAGTGAATCCAAAGGACCTCAAAAAGTCTCGATTGAAAAAATGTAGAGATTTGTCCTGGTGAGGATTGTTAATCATTGGAACAATTTATGCAAAACAGTGGTGATTTTTCCATCACTGAAAATTTAGACATTAGAGCTGCAAGTTTTCTTCTGAGGGAAAGGAAATACTGAGCAAATCTGAATTCAAAGAACTCCTGTGGTATACAGGAGGTCAGACAAGATGTTTAGATGTTCCCTTCTGTTTTCGCAGTCTATGAATCTAAGCAGGTACTAGCTCAGAGAATTTATCATCTTGTCTTCCATGGGATTACTCATATACTTTGAGTTGAACAGGTGTTTAAGTGCTTTGCTGGATCAGGGCCAAGCAGAGCTGGTACCGTGCCATTTCAGTGCCCCTTTTGCAGCTGTGGCAGAACAGGACTTGAGGCTGGTGTGGTACCAGCGGTCACGCTGCTCCAAGTAATTGGCTTAGAAAATGGTGCAGATTAAATGGTGCAACCAGGACTAATTTTAAAAAGAAGGGAATACTGGACTGAATGTGGAACATGAAAATTACAGCTGTGTGGCTCAAGTGATGCATGGAAGGGGTTTTTGGAGTCCTATCACAATATTAGTCTGGGATATTGCTATAAATGCATCGGTTTTACAGGGACATGCTACTCCAAGGTAGGAATTATCTTCAAATAAGCAGTATACACAGTAGAAGACTGTTCTCATCACTTTCTTAACTGGTGCAGCTGCTCTCACATGACATAGTTTTGTAGGCAAGCTCTTAGGGATCTACATTAGTGATTGTGGCTTTCTTTTGTTTGTTAGCTTTCTCAATCCCTATCCTATGTAATAACTAGTTTAATGACCTGAATTATATCCAGAGATGTAGGATTATGTCTGGGCAAAGAATGCCTGAGCATTTTTCACAATTGATCTGGCTTTGATGTATAGCAGATCAAAACTAAGTTATAAAAGGAAGAGCTGTATGGAATGGATCCACTAAAAGACTTATAATTTTACTGCACCAAATTATTGGTTTTTTATCTGAAAACTTTTTTGCTGCTTCTCCCTTTATGCTCACAATTGCTACTGCCTGAAAAATGTTGTTTTTTTTTCTTGTATTTCCCCAGATTTCTCCATCTATTTCTATCTGTTTGGACAATATGCTGATGCAGAAGATCTGGTCCCCATGTCCGGCAACTTTTCTATTACAGCTTGCTGTTCACTATGTGTTTTATTTGGCTAGACTTTCCCCAAATATAGTATGCATATATTTGTACAAAAGATACATCAAAGTGTTATGTTAATATTGTGTGAGGAGCTAAAAGGCTTCTCATCCTGTCATCACTATTTCTATTGACAGTAATAGCTAATTAAATATGTTAGGAAATTTTGGAAATTACATTTGGAACTGTTACAGTTCCAACTTTTCCCAGCTTTCTCAAAATACATTTGGGAAGTGCTGGTTCAATTCAAAATGCTGTAAGGTATGGCTTGGCCAAAATGCTTATGTGAAATGCTTATATGAAATTATGCCAGACCACACCAACACCAGTAGTACTGCTCGGTGCCTCAGGAAACCCCCAGCCAACAGGATCAGGTGGCATTCTCTGTCTGCTGTTTCTCCAGGTGAAGTAGGGGAGCTAGAAATGTACAGTCCAGAACATCTCTCAAGTGAGTTAATATTTGGGGAACGTTTAGGCTATGTTCTTCAAAAGGTGCTTTGTGTGCAGACAGTCTCAGCACACACAGGGTGTTCTGGGGTAGAGGAAGCTTGTCCTAACACACACCGTGCTCTAAACCGCTGCCTTTGTACAACTCCTTGAAGGAGCAGAGGAAGCCAGCTTTTCTCAGGGCAGTCTGGTCCAGCATCACCTCGGGCATGAGGCTCAGTGCTGAAAGGCCAGAAACAGCTCTGCCTCTTTAAAGTTCCTGTCTCTTTCAAGGTCACGTCGAGCACAGCTTTACAGGACACAGAGGTCTGTGATTTTAGAACAGGCATACGTTCTTATGCACATCCCACTCCAAAGAAGAGAACTGTAAAGTCTTTGGATTTTGTTGTTTGTATTTAAAAGCCCTCAAGCATCTTCCTTGATAGGTCTGTATGTACACTGCAATTATGCATGCATACATTAAGCACTAAATGAAAACAAAAAGCATTTAACGTTAATTACTCTAGAAAGTCACCATATTGTGATCACACACAGCACCACTATTGCTGCCCAGCTAGATATCCCACTTTCAAGCAAACAACAGAACTAAATTGAATTACATAAAAAGAAGCTACATACTGACTCCCAGCAGTATGTTTTGACAAAACACTTTGTCTACTTAAATGATTTCAGAAGCTGTAGTCAAAAGCCTTGACTGCAAATAATGGGTTCATAAAACCTATCTTTAAAATTTTACCTGACAGTAATGCTGTGCAAATATCTGCACTTCTAGTTCACCTTCTCCACTTGTTTACATCAGGATTTTAATAGAGTGGCTGTCACAGAACAACAGCTAAAGGCCACTGTTTGATAAGTTACTGTAAAAATAGACTGCTTAAAATGAGAATTTCCTCCTAAATTCAGTCATCACAAAAAGGTGGTGGGCAGGAAAACATTGAAATGAGACAATTTCTAGGAGGACTGCAGTAAAGTCTTTTCAAGTTCAGTGACATTCTAACCTGGAATGACATTGGAGGAAACTACTTTTCCCATCTGTCTTCAGTTTCACTGAGAAATGACAAAACTAAAAGGAAAACAGGAAAAGTCAGGAGCGATAGATAGATAGATAGATAGATAGATCGATCGATCGATCGATCGATCGATCTTTTTTTGGATTAGCTCACTTAGCATCCATGCATAATATTTGAAGAATAAATTGGCTAGATCTTCTTTACCACCTGAAGAAAGAAATTAAACACCCAGAGAAGTCTCGAAGTTTACCCGTAGAGCAAAGAACTAACCAAAGATCTTCTGTCAGACAGTGCCCTACCATTCAGCCGCTGGCTTTCCCCATGCAGAATGTCTCTGCAGAAGGTGACTGGGTGCTGGTGGCTCTATGTGACCTCCAGGCACATCCAAGGCACCCTTCACAAGGAGCCACTCTCCACAGCAGCACGTCTATACTGAGTTGCTCTCAGCACACAAGGTATGAGATGTGGAGAGGGAGTGTGCTTTAGCCACTCACTTCTTTTCTGAGGAGAAGACATGATTTGGAGGGAGGTTTACTTTGCTCCAGCAAGAAGAGTCTGTAGCTGCAGATGTGCTCTTCTGTCATGTAGCAGAATTGTACATTTCTCAGTTTTCTCAAAAAAAAGGATTTACTCCATATGATCTCTAATAGCTGGTTAAATGCATAGCTGAATCCTTTCTGAATTCAGTATGATTGAATAAGATTTCCATGGAGCTTCTTGTAAAGGAGAATTTCAGAGCCAGAAAGGATGAGAGAGAGATGCAGAAGGGCTTAATCTATATGGTTTAGTTTAACCTAGTCTTATTTTCTGCCATCTCAGTTGGAGATCTTTAGTCTCAGTAGATTCTGGCATAGTCCAAAACCTTGGAAACATAGTAGATAATATTGGTATGTTAAATATATACACCATGCTTCCTCGTGTTATACAAAATCTAGAGATATTTATGACTACTTGGTAGCTATGAAATATAAAGTAGCCATATAGTGTGGCAGCCTGCCTTTTTTGAGTTTGGTTTGTGTTTATGGGTTTCTTATTTGTGGGGGTCTTTTTAGTACACCCTGATTTCCTTCTGAGAAACTTTTGAAATGGAACTTCCAGTTTGGATGAGCTTGTACCTGATACAGCTCAAGGAAGAAAGACAGTATTAGAGCTGTAGTCCGTGAGAGCAGATGTGACTGCCAAAGCCCATTCTGCCAACCTCTGCCTGTGTTTACCCGTATTTCTCTGACTCCTGTGCCAGTATTACGTAAGAATTCCTTTTCTACTCATTCAGGGCTCATTTTATGAATCATTCATATTCATCCATTGATCAAAATACCTCTTCCAGATGAGAGAGTTGGGCCTACCCTCAGGTCTAATACAGCAAATGTCCTGTATGGCTCTCCAGAGCTACAACCTTAATAGCCGTGACAGCGGGACTTCACTGCAAGTCTCTGGAGTTCCCACTGAATCAGGGCTTTAATGAGTGCACGGAAATCCAAGACAGAGCATAGCACCCCCTAAACAGAAAAAATGCTGACCTAGAGCCTGCAAAGGTGGGACTACAGAGGAGGAAAACGATATACTTTCAATTCTGCTAAATTGTTTGGAAAAAATAATTATTATTATTTAATGAAGAGTGAATTTTATTATATTAAGGGACTTCAACATGCAGAGGGGCTTATGAAGTAGATTTAGTGCATTGTTAGCTTGAACAAGTCAGTCTATGACACTGCAAAGGCTTTAAATATTTATTTACACCCAAACCAATAATAACAGCTTCATCGCTCAGTGTTTTTTGCTTCCCTGCTTATGTTTTCTGTGAACCTATGCAGTTGCTGCAGGGGATTGGACCCACACCCAGGGCTTGGGGCAGTACTGACCTTGCAATGCGAAAAGCACAGAACTGCATTGAGCATCTGTGAAACCCCTCTGAGCACTGGGCTCCCTAAAGCTATGAGCCTCTTCCCCTCTCCTCTTGCCTCTGCAGGCTGCAGAATGCCCCTGTCAAGGAGACAGGCACCTGTGTTCACCTTTGTCTCTTTACCTTATCAATACCTAATGTTAACAGCACAAAATAGCTGCACTTACTTCTTTCTTTGTAAGAAAAGCTGAAGATATGCATTGGATGCTGTGCTTAAATCATGCCCTCAAATTCCTTTCTGGACAATGCTAGAATGCCTATAAATTGTCAGCACAGTTATTGTTAAATAATTTGTACCTGTGCAATGACTTCCAGCAAAGACAGTATAATACTTTGGTGTTAAGAGAACACTCAGTGTTTGCTGAAGAAAGAACTATTTCTGGTCAGGACCCTATGGGGAGATATTGCTGCCATTTGGTTTTGTCTTGTCTGGCTTCTTTCAATTCCCAGTCATACTTTTTTGTCTTTTATTATTATGATTATTACTTTTATCACAGTAAAAACACAGTAAAAACTCTGGATTATTTTTGAGGCACTCTCTCTTCTACCCTCTACTTTTAATGTTCCAGAGTATAAGAGTGTAACTTTTGCTCATTTGCTGAATGCAAGCCATCTTCATGGGAAAGGGGATCTTAGGTATAGATCTGAAATATAGATCTGATTTTTCTTTTTTCTTTTTCCTTTTTTTTCTTCCTAAAAGTGCTTTTTAAAAAAGAAAGATGATAAAGTAGAGTCACACTCAAAGATTCTGAGAAATCGACTCATCTTATATGCTATGGGAAGGAATTTAAGGGTATGGCCCCATACCCATACCCTGTGCTCTGACCATCAGTCAAAAGCTCTGCTTCTTATGGTAAGTTGTTTTTAAACCAACAGTACCTGAGAGATGTGTAAGGAAAATTAAGATTGCATATTGATGGAAAAAATGTAAAATACTCTGAAATATAGGAGATAGGGTGATGGAGACTGACCCCAGTCACCTATTATTTGTGTAATTTTAATTACTCTCCCTCTAATTTAAGCAGCTGACACACACTTTCAGTGGTGTTCAGAAAGTTAATAGGGCAGCTGAGTAAGGATTTTAAGGTCATATTCTTGTCCTTTGGTGCTTATTTTATTTATTAGCTGCTGCATTAATATCCTTATGATTACAGAAATGATCATTTATGTATATAATGCATTTAACAATAGTATACAATGATGAATATTGTAATATCTATCTCTTAATATGTCTTCTCATCCTTGATTCTTTATTACTAAACTCACAAAATACAACAGCATTTAGATCAAGCTGCTTCTTTCCTTACATTATTTCTTAATTATGGTATGTAGTCATCAGTTTGCTGACAACAGTTTTCCTGGATGTCACTCTTTCTTTGATTCCACCCGTCTTGACTGAAATTAAAATATTGACATAAATAATTTTGCATGAGCAGTGGAAAATTCAAAGAGGCATTTAAAGCAGAGGGGCTTCTACATTTATTGCTTCTATATACATGCATTCGTCTGTGGTTTCCAGGTACATAAACAGGAATTTAAGCAAAACTAGCGTGCTGTCTCATCCATGCCTCGCATGTACATAAATGATGACACTTACCTGCAGTTAATTTTTTTAACTCAAAAAAACCATGATTTGATTACAAAACTAGAGGGAATCTGATGGTTCTGGGCCTTTTTATCTTTCTAGGTGAAAGGAGTGAGGATTATTAGACTACCAGTGTACGTAGAGGGGTCTGCTCATTTCTATAAACTCTTCACCCATTTATCTGCTCCCTTCTTTACGCAGCTCTGTCCCTCTTGATCAGCGAGAAAGGAGAGGCGAAAATGGATCATGGAATTGGCTGGGGACCTAGCTGCAAGTCACAGCAATGGCTTTCAAAAATAAAAGGCAGGCGAGGAAAGCATCCTCCAAGTACTTGGTTGTCAAGCTGGAGATGGTGGTGTTCTTCACTCAGGAAGAAATGATGGTGGATGCGCGATTCTGGGGCAGCTCTGCTGAGCCCATTGCAGCAGGGACAGAGGGAGCTGCCGAGTAGCTGCCTAATTTTTCTTATGGAGACACCTCTGCACATTTCTGCCTCTCCAGACAGGTCCTGCTCACCCACTTGGTGGGTGCTGCTTGGCCAGACATGCAACCTGCAAATGGGAACTCCCTGCTCCCAGCCCTCAGCAGAGGTGTGCCTCCTTACAACGCCAGGTCTCTCATCCCTGAGGCTGGTGATCACAGTATAAGGCAATGGGCACACTAATGAAACTGGTCAGAAAAATTTAAACTGGACTCATGACTGTTAAAACATTTCTTGTAATTATTTGTGTGTTTTCATGAGTGCTGGGTTTTTTTTACTGAATAGGCACAAATCATTGCTTTTCTGTTCTAGAGGTTATCTTATGATGGACCTTGCAAAACCTTGTAGGTTTTATAAACAACAGTTGTGTATGTGATGTAGTGACGCCAGTAAGTATTCTCTGTTTTAAATTCATTGCAGTGAATCGATCTCATAATGTGAACAAATCTTTTTACGTATCCTCTTGAAATGTCTATTCGACTTAAACAGCAAGGCTTAGACATTGAGCAATGGCTAATGAGATCATGGTCACCATTAGGATCTGAGGAGTTTTTGAGATATGAGGGGGAGTATGTTTTCCTGTTGTCAATAAATATTGTAAATCCTAAATCAGAGAGCACTGCAGTAATATCAAGACCCAGAAATTTAAAGGTGGCATGAAAAATTCAAGAGCAGGAAGGGGACAAGCTACTAGGTGTCAGAACTGTTTAGTACTTCACAGAATGTGCATGTGTGGTCAAGGCAAATTTCAAATATGATGTATTGTCATCCTTCTATATTTACTTGCACAACTGAGTGAAAATTCAATCTTCAGTCCATAATACAGATAGGCCTGTGGAAACACTCATCATTTTAATCCCAACATGCTAATGCCCCCTGTGTGAATATAGATTTCTCAATTAAACTGAAGTAATTTGATCAAAGAACAAGTCTCACAGGTGCAAGTAAAGGTTTCAGTAACAACAGCCTCAACTATTCATTGCTGGATAAGTGTTTTTCACTGAATGGTGCATGACTGAGGCTTAGAGGTGTACATGATTTTGGATTCTGAAGCACTCCAAAATGTACGTGTTTCAGTGGGAAATCCATGAAACAGACCACAACTTGGCTGTGTTATTGTGAGAGTGCATCTCTGTTTCCCATAGAGTTAAATTTCTGAGGTCCCCTTGGAACTAGCACAGTGATACAAAGTTCTGTGCTTTTTCTCGGATCTCCTTTGATGTAGGCCTGTGCCAATTTCTTTCTAAGAAATTTCCAGACCCACAGACTATTTTAAGGGATAGGACAAAAATATGAGTCTCCAGCCAAAGAATAGGAATCGTAAATGGGTGAAATGACCGCACGTTAATACAACCCATGTAGCCCTATCTACTTACAGGGTTTTATATTTTTAACTACTGGATATTTGTAAAAAGTCACCATCTCTATTGGCATTTGACAAAGGACACAGTTAAATGGACCTGGCATTTTCTTATTCATGTTGTTGAGCTACTTGAATTAAGGTTCAGTCACCATATGATACCATGCATTTTATGGATTAAAAAAAGACCTAATTCCTATGTAGACAACAAGATCTAACATTTCTTCCTGAGAAGTTTGACTTCATTCTTTTCTATAATGAGAAAAATATTTTTGCTAACTCCTCAGCGACGACCTCAGTTTTAGTGCTTTGTCTCACACAGGTATGTGCCTTGCTTGCACATGTCTTTACAGATGCACTTTCTGGAATACATGAGAATTTTATTTTAATTACATTTTTCTCTGAATTGTACCACATAATTTACTCACTTTCTTTAGTTTGTTCATTTTTAGGCCGTAAATATTATTAACCCAGTGAGATTTGTTTCTGCTTCCTTTAGTTAATTAAACACACCATTGGATTTATCTTGTGCTACCACCAGGAGGGCACAAGTGAAATACTGTATCACTAGATGATTCATTCATTAGCATAAAATAATCAGTGCTTTTGAATACCTGCACTTCAATGTCTCAGGTTTGGTTTTTTGTGATTGTATCTAGGAAGCAGCAGCATCAGTAAAGGGATAAAGAAGAGAGAGACAGAGAAAGAAAAAAAGAGAGAAAGAGAGAAAGAAAGAGGAAAATAAAGAAGGAAAGAGAGACAGAGAGAGAAGGAGGGAGGGAAGGAGGGAGGGAGGGAGAGAAGGAAGGAAGGAAGGAAGGAAGGCACAGCTGTTAAAATTAGCAGGTTTCCTTAAGAAAAGAAAAGGGAATTTGACAAAAAAGGCAAGTCCACAAGCTTGCCTGGAGGCAGATCTAACTGGCACCTAGAACATAACATGGGAGTAATCTAAAGTAATTCCCTACTCTGCTACTAACAGAGATTGAATAATTACAAACCCATTCTTTCTATCAAACGACTTCTTCCTTTGGGAGAAAAAAATCCCAGACTACCATATGGTCCTAACAAATATTTCTACTGATTCTACCTAATGTTTATCAATGCAAAGTAGAGTTATTTTTCCAAAAAGAACAATGCCCCAGGATAACATACATAATGACACATGCAGATATTTAATGCATCTTGCACCTACTTGGAGAGAGCTTTTCACAGAATGTCAGAGAATACAGATTTCTTCAGGGGCTTCTCACTGTGCCCCTGACTCCCCTGGGGTCACAGTCTGATTTGCCTTCGTCCTGGGACATGATCCTGCTGTTTGCCCAGACCTGGTGGAAGACTTTGCATCACCTGTAGAGAGAGCACATGCCTAGGCAATACTTTGGGCCTCCTTCAAGGCCCTTCCCCCTAGGTATTTCTCCACCCTTTCTCTCAGTTTTTCATGATTATATAAAAAATTAATAGGGCTCTGATCCATATCGCGTTTTCTCCCTAATTGCATCAGAATGCAGGAAGGTGAACAAATGATATAAGAGGGGAGGCTGAGGCTCCCTGCCCAAACTAGGGAAATCCACTTACAGGGAGGACCTCTCTGTGTACAGATGTAGTTGGCGTGACCTATTTCTGGGACCTTTTTTCCCATTTTTGGGAGAGACACTATTAATTCATTCTTTCTTTCTGAGGAATAAAATAAGAACCCAGACACATTGATTATTAATCATTCATCTGGGGACTCTCCTCCCTCTTGACCAATGACATAATCTTCAGTGAACAATATGTATACTGCAATTGACATTTGCACAAAAAAAAATCAGGTTATATCGTATGCATCTGCACTAATAAAAACAGTCATCTTTCAAATCCTCCTTTCCAAAGTCTCACTGAACAGACTTCGATATCTATATAGTATTTATTCTGACCTTCGCCTCTCTGATCTACCTGCACTGGGGAACTGTACAGCAATACAATAAAATAGAAGCATACTTTATTAAAATACACATTTACACTGCAATCTTCAGAAGCTAGGTGTTCAGAAACCATTGCATTCATTCGGAGGTTCAGCCTCTTTAGGCCTCACAGAAATGCCGAGTATTAATTAATGTCACTCTGAAAGTGTGTTGCATAATTACCTTCCAAATAGTATTGCTGATGTGATGTGTGATTGCAGTAACTCAACAATTCATCCCAAACCGAGTCTACACTTCTGCTTGTTTAAGATCCCTATTTTTGATATCATAGGTGATTTAATGCTATCTGTTGTGGTGACGAAGAGTCATAGACAAAGATCAGTCACTCCTACTTGCAGATGAGTCACTCTTTCAGCATGTCCTACTTCCAGATTTTTTTTTGCTTTGGTTTGATTTGCTTTGAGGGAGAATGAGGATGTATAACAGTTTCTACTTCAACTGTATAAGCTCTTGTTTTCAATCATAAAAGACATCCAGATGCATATGAACATTTGAGTAATTAGGAGACAGATATATTCACTATTGTTAGATTAGTTTTTGTAGAGATTCTGTTTGGGTTTTAGCAATTGTAATGAAAAACATCCAGGCTTAGAACAAGCAGTCAGCTCATGAAAATTCAGGCTTTTGTAAAATTAGGCACTAGATGTAAATCTCAGTATTCACGTTAAAAAAATAACACTTAATTTGTGTTCAGGTGTGCTAAAAAAAGAACCTATCTTTGAGGCTGGTGGAGTAATGGAGAAAGTAACATGAGCAATTGAAAGATGAAGGGCAGTGGGAAATAGAACACTTCTGATAGTAGGAAGCACTCTGTGCTGTTAGTATGTATTTTCACACGTGTGGTAACTGCAGGAATCACAATAGAAAGTGCTGCATTTTGTTTTTAAAACAGCATCTTTAAAAGAATGCTGTTGCAGAAATTAACTGTATTTTAAAGATATTCTCTTGGATGATGAATCATCAAGTGCTGTAACTTTAACCAGTGACTCCCTGCAGAAACAAATGTTGAAATGTATGAGAAAATATTAGTCCTAATGATTTTTCTTGGAAAATATTGCTCATATAGTAATTTTAATTAAGGAATAATTTAGAACTTTTATATTTGTATTCCCAATGTCAAACTCTTTTGTTCTCACACTTACACCTCTGTTATTAATGTTAGCCATGGTTTGCAAAAGAGGAAAAGCTAGTTATCAATGAATAATTCAGGCTCCATAACTGTCAGACCTCATTATTTTAAATAAGGCCTGGTAGTTCCAGTTGTAACTGGCTAATTGCATCATTTAAACTTAAACTGTTAGAATATTTCATATAATTAACAATTTAAAAAACTTTTAATACATTCAAAACTACTGTAGTACATAGGGCAATTTCCTTTAAATCAGGCTGAAAGAACAAAGAGACATTCCAGTTGTGATACGAGTCTTCAAGTTGTTAAAATAAAAAGAAGAAAAACTGTGGTGAAATTGATGTATCCAGTAGTTAAAACAAAACCCTATCATTAGAATGAAATCAATGTGAAATACTTTAAAAAGGGGAAATTGAAAAAATTAAAACACCTGAAACTAATTAAAATTTAAAAATTTGAATACCTGAAACTTATGAACTAAGTTGTAACCTGATAGCTGATGGAGTTCTTGGTGGCGAGATTGTTCCAGTGCTATCAGTGAAAATATTTCTCTTGTGTGGCCATATTCTCTGCTCTGGTTTGTTTTCTGACAGTAAACATGTAATTCCCAAAGCAGCTACAAATAGATGCCATGATGAACTTCTGAAAAACCAAACCAGTGTGTTTCCAAAGGGATCCAGGGAGTTATTTTCATTTGTTTATAATTTTAATTTTTATTAGAAATTTGTAAAAATATTTTAATTTTGAGTCAATATTACCCTTAATAATACAGACTTGATAAAGTGAGAAGGAAATACACTTTACATACACGTTTCTTCAGAGTGTATGCCAAGCAGGAAGAGTCAAGGGCTGTTTATAAATTAAACTAATCTTAAAATGCTGTTTTATTTTTTCTTTTAGCCACATTCTCAGATTACATCCAGCAGATTTTTATATGTATCCAGCAACTGTAAAGTGAGGAAGGTTAATATATACTTTTAAATGGACCTATTAAAAAAAAACCAATACAACTCAGGCTTTTCCTGAAAAGTACTTGCATGTAGTACATCAAGACTTGCACAGTAAAGATTATCCCCATTTTCCAGATGAGACACTCAAGGTAAGGTGTGTATATATGATTTCTGCAGTCTCTGTCTTCCCTTCCCCATATTTCTGAAACAAAGTGAGTTTATTTGGGGTTCAGAGTCCGGCTTACACCTTTAATGGGAAGCTGTTAGAGAAAACATGGTAGACTACCTGCTGTAAAAAAGAAAAAAGCTATATCTGCTGTATCTGGAATCACTCCAGCATATTATTTCTTTCTTTATCTAATGAAAAAAAATTAAAAACACCACAGCTTTCAGCTCTCACATTGAACCTATAAATTTCAGCCCACATAGCCATTAAGAACATCATTAAGGCTGTGGAAGTTACACAGCAAGGGCTTGGATCTAATCCGATATGTAGCAGCCTTGCCTTGCTGGATATCTTGTAAAAGCCACCCCTACATTTCTGCATCATACTGGAGGTCATCACAGAATACACACAGAGACTGTGTGTGTTCTTGTGCCTGAGAGCAGAGTTGGTGCACCACACAGATTAGTTTCCTAGGTTTTCCACATGCTGAAACTGAGCCATTTCTACTTGTGCAAAAACCACATCTAGCAATAATTGGTCCCCACAGAGATACAGACTATCATATTTTCACATTCTTCTGAGATCTTAAACTCAAAGTGGAGGTTTCTTGGGAGATGTATCTCTTAAGAAGACAGGCAGCATCCGGTTGAGTTTTGCAAATCTTTGCTTAAGGCAGATTTAAGGACTAAAAACATTTTCTCCCCACCCCTCAGTTGTAAACTCCCTCTTCATGGGAGATTTTCACCCCCTGGGCAGGAGTCAGCATGAGGTTTCTGAAGGCAAGTCAATTAGAATTGAAATTTTCCGTGTTACCTGTGTTTGAACTGGAAACATTATAAGCAAGCTACCAGAATTGTAGGCTTGGAATGCCTTATTTTGACAGTTGCTATATTTTTTGGGTGTAATCACAAAGACAATGGTTATCCCTTCTCAGAATGTAACAAGTGATGTGACATAAAATGCTAAATAATTCCTGCAGTTACTCTGAGTACCAAAAAGAAGTCATGCAATATCTGCTATGGTCAGGTAATATATTGTAAAGAAGGAGGTAGGAGAGACCGAAGATGATGCATCACACAAAATCTGGATGTATACAGTTAGCTGTAAACTTTTATCATATCTTTATGGGTACTTCAACACCATCAGCTCCAAAGTCCTAAGCTGTCCATGGCTAGAGAGCACTTTCTGCTGCTGGTGGTTAAGAGGCACTTTATCTGTCAGGTTTTAGGTTGGGATTCTGGGGTGGAGGTGCCCCAACAGGGTCACAGCTTTGGCACTCTGTGCCTTCAAACCCCTTTCACTTCTGGGTCTTTTCTCACCTTAGCTCTAGTTTGGTTCATTGAAGAATTTTTATTAGGTAAGTGCCTCACATTTAACTGTTTGGGAAACCACATAGTCAACACTTGGAGACAATGGAGTTGTAGAAGAGATGAACTGGTAAATAATGGAGCTGAGATGATGTATATTCTGAATGACACATATTTTGTATCATAGTATGCCATTACATAGAATAATATTCACAACTCTGTACAGGCAAGACAAAATAATCTAACAGTACTCAAACAAACTAAATTTGTAAGGTTCAATAAGAAGACCATTAAAATCATAATAATTTTGAAAGTTATGATGTTATGATGATATTAGAATTTTAAATTCATACTATAGACTTGTGTATTTTTTCCCTGTGTAATTTCATATCATTGGGATGCAGTCAAATAAAAATTAGTAAAACAAGTTGCATTTCAGAGGAAGAAAATATTTGCTTATCTTGTCTTTCAGTGCCTTGAGACTTCTGCAATTGTTTACTTGTTCACTTTCTGTAAGCTGTTGTCAGCTCAGCTGTCTGAACTATAGCTTCATTTTTAAATATTTTTCACTGAAAAAATACCAACTAAGTCTCTGAATGTTTTATGTCTACAGCCACATCAGATATCACAACAAAAAGGAGGCTTACGTCTTCAAATTACTCAGTGTTGGCTTCACCCTTGTCAAGGGCTGGCTCCCCATACGGAAGCTGACAGTCAGGTTTAGGGTACACTAGATATGTTTCAGCAGTGAGAGGAATCAAGTTCTGTGTGTGTACAGAGCATGGTCTTAAAGTCAGTGATTTCACCGACAAAAAACAAAAGACATCTTTTTCCTTCAGAGCTGTAGACACCTGACTGAAAAACACAGGGTAACCGGAGACACACCGTAAGCGGGAGGCACAAAGACAGCGGGTAGAGCGTTCCTACTGAGCATACTCATCCTGAAGGGTCATAAAAATGCCTCTCTATGAAAAAGCCTGAATGTAAATAATGTCAACCATCTATGAAAGCAGGTGATTTAGGTCACTGAGCAGTGTACCTTGGTTAAATTATATTATTCTTTCAAATACTTAATGTACATCTGAGCTATTCACTTTGCTTGTCTATAAAATCTTCGCTAAGGAGAACCATCCACTGCTTTAGAAAGGAAAGCAAACAAATGGAGGCATGCAGTGCTATTGAATATGGGAAAAAATGTTGGGTAAGGAAGACCATACATGATCTATCCAAAGGAGATCTGACGCTAACTGCAAATGATTAGAAGATCCTGAAATGCATGTGAGCATCCCTGAGAACTGTGAAAGAGTGGGGCAAGTCTTTATTACTGGGATAAAAATATCACCAAATGTCTCATCGTTCTTAGATCCTTTCTTATTGCAGGAAAAGAAAGATTGCGGGGATGATGGTGCAGGAAGAAGCAAAACCTAATTCTTTAAAGAGTGTATAAATGCTGGAAATTCAGTTAAATTTCAAGTTTTAAAAGCTCATATTTTACTCTTTGGATTGAAATCAGGCAAAAGCTTTGCTCAAGGAACTTGAAAATCCCTTGTATCTTTTCTCCCCAGTGACTTGCAGTTAGACCTGCACAACTGGGCCAAGGAAGCTTCTGAAATTTTGACTGTTGCCAGCCTTCGAAGGAGAGAGCAATGTGGAAGAAGCAACCTCCTCCTCCTTCTGTATTTTGAATTTGGCAATCAGATCCAGTTGCAGACTGTCCTCAGGAGCCCAGGGACTGTGATCTTAGCTCTTTTAGGGGGTCTGCGTAGGAAACATGTCCCCAGAACCACGCTGACCTACCAGCTGACAGAATCCTGCACAGCACTCCAGGTTTGCTGTGCAGGAAGGCTTCCCTCATTACAGACAGCTACTTGGGACGTCAAGGTAGGACAGCAGCTACCATTCAGTGTGGCATCTGTTGTGCAATGTGGCTGCTTATGAGCTTAGAAATCCTGTAATCAAATGTATTTCAGCATGGCAAGATGCTGCTACTTTTCTCTGTTTTAGTGCAAATTAGAGAGAACTCAGCTGTGGCTAAATACTTACTGCTTTTTACTGTGTTTTCAACACAATCCTTTTATGTGTATGTACATCTCGCCTGCAAACATTCCTACACACTCAACAACAGATGTATTGAGGATAATTCTGCCAATTACAAAGCTACTAGGAGTGCTGTAGTTGAACTCTGGGTATAGAGCAGCCAGCTGAAGTAGACAACAACGATTTTTGACACAGCTGGTCACAGCTGACATTTCTGTTCTTGATCCACTGAGTCATCTGAATCCTGTAAGAACATTCATCATGGAAATAGTCTGAAACAGAGAAATAGTCTGAGCTCTCTTGCAGAATCTATTCTTGACCCAATCTGCAATGTTAAGAAAGGGCTCTGATAGCTGCATATATTCTCTTCACTCATAAGTAATAGGGGTGCACTGCTCACTGGTCCTAGTCCTTGTGGTCACAGTGGGATTGTCACTGTTTTATTAGTTACTTTTGCACTTTCTGATGTTCCTGTAAAACAACATTCTGTTTCAGGAGATGTGCCTGTCAAGGAAGCAGGGAGAAGGTGGATGACATGATGAGTGGCTTCCAACACTTTGTTTATGTCTCCACGGGGTGGAAGCATTTTGTTAACTCTGCACTCTCAATGTGGATCAGTCACTGCTGCCAACATAAATAATTTCAAATATTTCACCGAGAACTGCTGCAAAGCTACAGGAGATTTTCTGCCTATATGACTGAGATTGTGTCTCCTTTGATTTCAACTTGATTTAATTTTGTAGAAGGAGAGGCAAATACAGGATGAGTGATAGTGCAGCCCTCCAACTTGCATTATTGATACTTCCAAAGTGTCCAGTTCAAATGGGGGCAGAATGTTAACAGAACTGAGAGTATCAGTCTAGTGGCTGAAGGACAAAAATAAGCTGCCTTTTTGATCTTTGCTGGTCAACAAAAGCATGCTTTGCTAGCTCCAGAAGTCTTTCATGTGAGAGAAAATGGACAGAGATGAAAACGCATGTCTGATCTAACACTTTGGCAAGCTTTATTTTCTTACACCCACAGGAGAAAATTTCTTGCCTTTCAAAAAATGGACAGAAGTAAATCAGAAGTCCTTTTCTGCAATGTAGAAAGTCACTGTTAAAGTTTACTCTGTGCATAAATCATGCTCTGTATGCAGAATTATCATTCTTAAAACCCTGCCTTCCATTGAAATTAGATTGGTCAGAAAACTGGAGCCTCTGTGCATAAACTAGACCCTCAGTTCTCTAAATGGATAACAGTGTAAGATTTAGAAAAAATATTTACTATACTTGTCATCACTTTTCTGGCCTATTTTGTTTGGAGAAGCTGGATCAGGCAGAGCTAGAAGCCTGATAGATTTCTCTAACCGCTGACTTGGAGTACTTATACCTGAAACTGAGCAAGTAATTCAAAATAATTTTTCAGATAAATTCATTTTCTTATTTATTTTCTGCATGTAGAAAACCTGTGAGCAAGTAATGAGTTCCATTAATTCGCTAATTGTTTGAACCTACTCCACATATTCTAAGTGATATTTTTATTACCTTAGAATGGAGTGATCGGAAATAATTTGTTGAGTTATTTGCATTAAATGTCTGTCCCTGCTTCGATGAGCGTTGCTGTCATTGTGAAGATAAGAAGATGGGAAATCTCTGAGGCCTTTGTATTTTCAGACAATGGGAACAGATTAGGGACAGGGAAGAGAAAATGAAGATTAGGGGATTTTAGAAAAATAAACCTGTGTATTGCTGTTGGTTTTCCTGTCAGAAAAAAATGGATTTTTTGTGATTGTGGTACATTTATTTCTGTCATGTTTAGAACCAGTGTAGTGGCCTATTATTCTCTTTGGGTCACTCAGGTAAGGCAAAGACAAACCCTGCTGTCCTGGACTGCAGCACAGCGCGAAGCAAAGAGCAGGTGAGAGAGTTTCATTGGAGAGGGGATGTCCAACTCAAGCTCCTCCTCCACGAGTGTTCCTGTTTTCATCCTGCTTGACATTTCTCAGAGTAAGCTGTATTACAGGTTAGTAGACCTTGGCAGTAGGCTGGAGAAAGATGAGATTTTAGTGTGATATGCTGCACAGGCATGGGGGGAAAGCAAAGAATATGCGTGAAAAATTGAAATGACAAGGTCATGTTGATAGCTTGGTCGTGGGAGCTGCCACGGTAGTTTGTTGCATTATGATTAGAGATGGGCCAACTAGCATGAATGAGATGAGAGCTGGTTTGAACCTTCATCCACTCCTCTAACCAGCTTGAAGAGAAGCCCATGGTAAGGCTAAACCACATCTAGCACTGGTAGGTTTGGTTTCTCAACTTTAGTGTAATGACCTTCTGCTTCTGATAATTTAGCTCAGAATAGAAAGCAGGAATCTAGAAAAATATTCAGGACATTCATCCAGTCTAAAATCCTTCAGTCTGGAAAACTTGATTATATAAAACCATATAAAGACATTTTCATACCATTCCCAGCCTTCCATCTGTAACAAAGAGCTCCGTATCCTTGTTAATAAGCATCCTGTTAACAAAATGAAACAAAGTCTGCAAAGCTTTCAAATTTCAGCGCAGGCTCTTTTTAATTATGAAGCCCTCAGATGAGATGCCAAGCTTCTGTCGAAGGGTGAGTGTGAGAGAGTAGTCTGCGTACGAGGACTTGCAGTGGGAACTGCACTGAGCTAAGCGTACGATCCCTCTGTCAGCCGTTTCTCTTCTCTTTGGCTTTATCCTGTGGGAAGTAGCTTTACATTCAGATTCAGACTACAAGGGATTCTGCGAAAGCTGAATTTCTGCACTGGTCGTGCTTATTCTGCAGCGTGTGTCACACTCCCCGCGGTGAGGGCTAAGTTCTCCCTATTTTGTGCAGCCTCTGTCTAATGCAGACAAAATCCTCCTTCTCACAAGGATTCCAGGAAAAAGCAAAGGCAGAGAGCAAGGGCAAGTGGAGACAAGCACTGCAGTTTACCTTGGACTCCCTGTTTTGCAACACTTGCCAAGCTCACTGAGGTAATAGTTGTGATTTGGTTGAATAACAAAATCCATATCTAGCCCATTTCTCAAAAGTGCAGTCAGCAGTGTAGGATTCTTCTCTTCCTTTTGCCTTAGTAATGTCGCTGCTTAGTTCTTGGTTACAGGTATTCATGATGATACAGAGGGGCAGAAATACACAGGAGTCCAGAGTGTTCTGAAGTGGCTCTAGGAGTCACTGAAATAATGACCTATATTGGTACAGGAAACTTTTTTCCTGACCATTTTCATCCTCAGTGTGTTTTACAGACCCGAGAGCTGCATCTCTTTGAACTGTGGCAATGCAGAGCAGAAAGCAGCTTCTCCAGCTGAGGCTGCAGGGAACACTCTGCTACGTGAGGACTGGAAGGATAAGCAGACCTTCTCACCCATATCTGGATAAAGGATTGCCCATTAACATGCTTTCCCTTTCTTCCCCTCCCTTCCACTCCCCTCCCAAAAGTATATGGCAGTGAAAGAAGGTAACAGGTCTGCCAAAGACTCCTTTTCTCTTTTACTTGGAGGTAAATGAACCTGACCTACCACTTAATGAAATCTCCTTTATACAGGATGAAGACAGCAGCTGGGAAAAACAGAAAAAGAAAAGAAAAAGGAGGTTTTCTTCTTCATGTGTAAATTTCCTGTAAGGAAAATAAAACTTGAAGTTAATCTTGCCTGTGATTTTGAAACGTATAGTTCATTATTTACCCCCAGTTATTTTCTTAATGGCTGGGCTTCCATAGTCTAGTAAGTCACTGCACTTAAAACGATCCTCTGAGAGAGGTGTTTGGATTTTTTAACCAATTATCATCCATTTCTGCAGATTAAATAATGCTTCTGAAAACATGATGCAAGGCCTCAGAATACTGTCCATTGATAACTGCAAACAAAGTCCAATGAGCTCCTTACTCAGTACTTTTTTGACTTTGTAGTTACTGCAGTCTAATTTATTATCGTAATGAATTCACTTGTATGGAAAAATAACAAGCATTATATGGCTCTCTATATAATACATACATAATGCTTTCTTTTTCGGGGAGTTTAAAGACACATGACTTCGATGTTACTGAAGATTGTGTCATAATTATCAAATGGAGCTGGTGCCAAATAAACCAGATGGAGCTTTCAATCAACAAACTGCATTTATTTTGATATCTGCGGTTTATTTGTTATCCATGCAACTTTTAATAGGATAAAGTAAGGAAAAAGGCCTGGTCCCAGAGAAAAAAGAGAGCCATTCTCTCCTTATTATTTGACCTGACAGCACAAATAGAAAAAGTCAAAGTACAATACCCAGCTCCAAGAGGAAGGGATTTGTTTGATGCTATCTGCTGGAGCAGAAGGTAGCATGAATGATTATTTCATCCTCCCATACTACAAAAAATTTCAGAGTTTTTTTATTTAGGTGTGCACATATTACTCCTTAATTATACTTGATTACATTGCTATACTAGCAGATTTCTTTTTTTGTGTCTTTGCAAGAACATATATAATTTTATTGAAAATATACACAGGCTTTGCCTGTGTCTATATCAAATTGCTTCTATATACATCTTTGTATATACTGTATTGTATTCTGCCTGAAGTATGAAAGAGACAAAAAGTAAGGAGTTTGATAAATAACCAATATGCGTCACTTTTTTGTATGAGGTATGACATAAAAGAGCCCTATAGCTATGACTCACTTTGGCCTTTTAGAGACATGGAGAGACATAGGGAATATATATATCTAAAGAAAAAATAAACTCTTATTTAATTGCTTTTGGGTTTTTTTCCAAATGCCTCTTTTTTCTCTCCTTTTTTTTTTTCTTAGTGGTAGTCCCTGTCTTTTCAACTAAGTGAAGATGGATAATCCAAAATAATACTCCACTAAGTTTCTTTTAGCATTTGAATGTATGAAGACTATTGTATGAAAAATTATGTTGCTTCTCTGAAAGCTGTTCAGCCTTATGTGTAATTTCCTCTTATCTTCTCTTTATTCACATGTGTTCTCCTAAGAGAAGAAAAAAGACTGTTTGTGGCCTAGGATGTATTTTTTTGTTACTGAGACAGATGAAAATTCCATATGCCAAATGCTCTCGTGTTTATAGGGAACAAACAATCCTACACGTTCCTTCCCCGTGCCTGTACAGCTCCCTTTCGATCAGATCTCTGAACTCCTATAACATTGGAGACTTTCTGCCCCACTTGCATGAGACTGCAGGCATAGATTGGAGCCTGCTTCCTTTGCCCTTCAGAATATAAAGAAGTTAGAACACAGAAACCAGGATTTTTCCATTTAATTTTAATTTTTGTATTTAGATATCCTAGACAAAATTTTTAAACAAGATCTGAATTTTGCCTTAATGTGTGAAATGTTAGTAGGATTTCATGGTTATGAGCTGAATGAATTGTAAGGGGAGGTTTTCATACTTGATGCTGTAAATACATTTAATATATCATTGCAATTCATGTGATATGTGATTTTCCAATAAAATTTCTAACAGATGAAAGACTGAGTTTAAGACTGACATATGAGGACTCTTCCATACAACTCAGGTTCTGCATGAGAAGTTAATATCTGAGTATGGGGGAGTCTCCTCTGTGGATTGATCTGGTGGGCTCAGTCCAGTGCCACTCACCTCTCCACACCCAGCACTGTAATCAGCAAGTCTCTACACAGAGTAGAAGAGTTAAGCAATCAGGATGACTTAACCATCAACTTGACCTTTAAGATCCCTTCAGAACAGGTTTGATCCACACTGATTTACTTTATCCTTCAAACCATCAGATCTGTATTAAAACCCTGACTGACCAGAAGTAATTATTTGACGCCTTACGTTAGAAATGTCCCAAGGCCCAGCATGAAAACTGGGGGTGAAAGTCACACCTTACTGAAGTCAAAGGGAGGATTGCTTTCAGTGGAACTGGGATTTCATCCAGCAAAACATACCAACAGTGTTTGGGTCCTACTTACATCTGAAGGCACACGAATCTTTCTGTCGTGCCCGTCATATTATGTAAAAGGTATCTCGCAAGCTACTCTGATATCTTCATCTAAAACCAGGAGATTTTATTGAAAAAAATGTACAGTGGTGGCATAAATTATGTACTGGATTACTACAAAATGCTGTGTCACCCGGTATGATAATTATATTGTTCTAACATTCCATTGGTAATGAAAGACTTCACTTATTTGTATGTTTTTTACTGAACATGAAGAATACAACACACTGGGGGAAAAAAATACGAAAAAACATTAGGCAGTTATCTTAGAGGCACAGGAGCAAATAACACAGACATTTGTGATAATCACCAAAATTTATCCTTGGATTTCCATAGCTACTTCTTAGTAACTTTAGTCATTTAGTTCCCTCCCTTACAGTTCCTTCAGAGGTTATTTCCATAATCTGCCACTTTCTGTGGCAGATGAATCAGCTGCCTTTGTAACCTTCTGTTTTGTCTCTAGGGATAGATTTCTACCTATATCTTGATCCAAGTAGGTTGGATTCTTTCCAAAAACTGCTGAGAAAGTAGACGTTTCTCAGTCATGTAGGTGAAGCACTGATATGCAGTTGCCTCAGTATACATCAACTATTATGTAACAAGATTGCTAGGCCAGTGTTAAAAATATATTTTGCTTATTCTGATTTGACTCTAATTATGTCATGCATGAAATTCTATTTGCTTAGGAGACAGTCTGTAAACAATTTTAACTACTCTCACCCATGTACCTACTCCAGACACTGAGAATGGGCTGCTACAGAGCACTAGGACACGTACGGACATAGATTCCTAAAAATCACAGAATAATACCCAACCCAATAAAATTATAGAAGGCAAAGTTCTGAGAACACCTTTCCCAAAGCATTGGCGTATCCTACACATGACTTCATTACTGAATTTTATACTAACATGGTGCTCCAAATATGGCATTAAGTGTGTATATTCACAGGCATGACACTTCCTCCAAAGCCAATTCCTATTTGTGACATGCAAAAACAGAGAGGCCTCTTCACATATTATTTATTCTTATCCACCCAGAAACAGAAAGAAATACAATCTAACTTCTGCTGGGAGAAAGAGAGCAGCTTAAAATTTAAACAGTCAGCTTGAAATAGCAGAAAACTTACAATTGGTTTTGAAAACAAAATAAATAAAATATTTTATAATTTATTATTTTCTATATTAGGTATATAAACATATACACTATTATATATCATAATTATACATCACATTGTATTAATACAATATACAATATATTAATTTACATGTTTTTCTATACTATAAGAATAATATATAGGAAATATTTCATATTCATTTACATGTATTTTACAGAGTATGTTATGTAAAAGGTATCTTGCAAGATAAACTAGAAATAAGTTATTAAATATAGTTATATATATGAATATGGTATACTCACTTATATAATATATTCCCACATTCCCTGATGAATTCACTCTCTCTCCTGGGCAGAATTTCTAGGATATTATTGCGTGGTTCTAGCACGGATACATTCTGCAGGCACTAGTTTGCCACCAAAGATACTGATCACGGAAGAAAGTGGTATAGAAACTCATATTGATGTTTTGCCTTTCCAAAGGAAGTAATTGACAGCAAAGCATATTTCGAGGTCTGGTTGCCAACATACTCAATTAAGCAGAATTTGGAGGAGGAGAAGAAGGAGGAGGGGGATGGCTGGAAACTCCCAGTCATACTACAAATGTCAGCTATCTGTTGTCAGAGACCTGGTGACGTTGAACCAAACTGTGAAATATGTGTAATTCTTCAAACATTGCTGATGATGTAGCACCAGATTTTTATTTTTTTCCATGTGCATGTGACTGCTTTTGACCATGACAGGTTTTCATAAATCTGGTGTCATTATAGAACACATGACTTGTGTCACCACTGCTACAACAAGAGAAATCCATCACAGATCAAAGTGCCAGGAAAAGTCCTATTCACTATATAAGCCCCACTTAAGCTTTCCAAATACAGCTTGAGTGGAATTTAAGTGGGCCATAGGCCATGTTTTTGCTCCTATACACAGGCATGAATTTTACACTGTGAAAACAAATTTAAATATAAAGCATTTTCTAATGTAACACGAAGCTACCTGAAGTCACAAGGCCATTCAGACCTGGATATCTTTGCCAGTATTTTACCTTGAACACCATGTTAATTTTTGTAGAATATGAACCTAAACAACAAAACTGTCCAGTATTATTTTAATACTTTTAACATTGGACCTTCAACCTACATAGTATATTAGATCTATCTGAACAGAGTTGTCTGTAACCTTCTTAGACCACAAGCTCTTGGAGCAAGGATCATGGCCGTCTCCTTGTTTATATGTTGCCTGGATTGTTGCAGGCTAAAAAAAGAAACCTTTCTAATGTACGAGATTTGTTGAAGTCTGAAAAACCCACATTTATTTATTTTATATGTAGTATATATATATATATATATATA
>VZTF01008849.1:287518-468712 GCA_013397755.1 Cnemophilus loriae
ATATATATATATAAACTGATAAACATATATATTTGCTTACAGTGATAGTGCAACTTCACTGTAATGCTTCCTGACTTAGGCAGCCTCTTCATATAATACTACATTCTTTTTTATCCCTTCCCAATATTTAAATGTAATGTTAACCGCTATTTTTAATGTGCTTTTTTATAATAAACAGAACTCTAGCACCCTTTAAAATTATTATACGGTGAAAAAAAACATGTAACAACTAATATAAAACCTATAGAGACATTTATGTCATCCCATTCTTTGCAATGAGCAAAATCTTTTTTGTGATTGATTTCAGTAGATTCCAGCATCTGCTTGCTTTCCCAAATTTTAAACACGTTGATTTTACTAAGCATCACAGCCTATTATACCTGCTTGTTTTAATGCAGTAAAGTAGGAAACTCTGTACCCCTACAGACCAACAATCCCCACTGAGGTGCTTTGAAATGGCTCTGTGATCCTAAAAATCGTTTTTATTCCACTGGTATTAATTTCTCCCTATTTCAATAAAATAATAGAAAATAAAATATTCTGTTCATCAAGGCAAATGTACCTAATTTCATATAATATTTCATTTCAAATTGTCTCATATTATTGTCTCTGATTCTGTTAAAAAAAATGACTATAGTGGGAGAAAGTCAAACTAGAGATTATATTAGGCTCAGGCAAATGGTATTCACCTTTTATAGTCCCTATGTTTTATAATGAAGATACTTCATTGAAACAATGATGCATACTTCAACAGTTCCCTGGAGAGCAGTGAATCCTGTTTGGAGAGATTCATGAATATGTGCATTAGCACAATCCAACTGGAACTTGCCCTTAAAAACGAACCACAAGAGAAGCTGATCAGTTCCCGCTTATGTATATAATCAGAAGGTTATCATATTATCTCCCCCTCCACAGGGAAAAGCAGATGCATATTCTTCTACCACTATAAGAAGAGAAATGCCAAAGGAAACAACAATCTCCCCTTTCTATGCTTTCAGCAATGTTTACTCTATGAATCCAGAAAGACCTTTTAGAACAAGAGGAAGAGCTTCTCAAAATGAGGATTTATTTTGCATACAATTAGTCAGAGTGTAAGCCTTTTAAAAAAAATGACATCTGTATTAATTTAGTCAAGGCCATCAATAAACCAGAAGTGAGTTCAAAGACTGCTATAAATGGCAGAGGGATGAGACAAACATTTCACAGAGTCAAGGTTTGCGAAGATATACATGAAGCTCTGTGTCCTGAAGATGAATGAGGAACACTTGGCAGTTCTTGAAGCAGTAGTTTATTTAAAGTACAAAAAATTCAGTGAAAAATACTTCTGGCCAGCAGTTGGTGCCCAGCTTTCAAGAAAAATGGCAGACCACCACCAAGCTAGTGACAATGATAAAGAATAGTCACACAGATTTGCAGATTTATCTTTAGGTTTGTAGCAACCTCAGCTCTGTGAAAAAGCGTATAGCGGTGAGACTCCTTACCACCTCTGAAAACAAACTAAAAAGAGCTGCTGCTTTATCATGGTGCATATTATTAGGTAGTCATTACACATACCAGACAGTAGCAATAAACTTTATCATCCAAAATGAGCAATCATTTGATCTAAGCTTGGAAAGATTAAACAGTGCAAAGAAACCAGAAAGAAAAAAATGAAATTATGGATCACCTTCTGGATAAAACATACCATGCCTTATTACCACCTCTTCTATACCCTCTCAGTCTGTAACATTTTTACCCATTTATATTGGTAGGTAATAGTCCTAAATACAATGTAGATTTTGCTTAAAAAGATGTCTTCAATTTTATTACGATTAAGAAAAATACTGATGCCACTGACTGACTTGTTTAATATAAGTTGTCAAAAAGTCATTACTAAGACATCACTGAAAATGAATTTGAAGAAACTCTTGCAAGACGTAGCTTCATCTCACCAAAAGCCACAGAGATTGTAGCTTTTTTTTATTTTTAGGAATTTTTTCAGGTATGTATCAGGAGTCCAGCCTTGTTTTTTGCAGCTCAAAGATCCTGCATTCAAAAGCTTTCTGGATGTCTATGGTATTTTGTGCGCTGGAAGCAAAAAACACTGCATCTCTATGTACAAGTTTTTCTGCTATTAGAGGAGAAGCATTATGCCTTCTAAATAAGATATATAGAGATGGCATAATTATACCCTCTAAAGAGGATATAATCTCATAATTGTGCAGTAGAGTTATCCTCAGATTGCACTACAAACCATTCTCATATGCCTGATAGACTAACACCGGGCTCAGCTTCTGGTCTGAGGGTATTATTTTTACTTAAAAGCTGGTTTAATATTGAACACGTGTGTACTCATATGTTGGTTTGTGTATATGAAGTACCCTATTTACTAATACAGATCTGCCTGTCTGGTTAGTTTGTATTCACATGCACACAGATATACAGAAACCAAGCACTTGAGACACTCAACTGTAATTTTTTTTCTTTTTTTTTTTATTCCACAACTAATAATGGCTCTTCACCACAAAAAAGAAAAACACAATTTTTAAATGCAGTGGTGGGGGGAAAGGCTAGCAGGTTTATTTTGCTTAACTTGCTGTGGTGTGTCACATTCAGCTCCAACACTGCAGCTATTACCATATGTCATCAAATAACCAGCATAAGCAGCTGTGTTGTTCCTCCACAGTGACCCCATCTAGAAGTTTAGAGACCAGGAGCAGGGTGATACCTATTTCTAGCCCCACACAGTCGTGCACATGCCTATGCACATTTCAAGAAAGTTTTTAAATGAAAAGAAATATTTCACCCAACTGAATAGTTCACCGCTCCTATCTCTTGTTTTTGCAGGATGCATCATTGTACAGAAATATTTGCCAAATATATGGCAAAACCCATTAAATTCTGATGTTTCTCTGGGTGCAGTAAAGATACAACACAACAACTACATGTATATTTTTGTATCTATATATGCTTTTGTCCCTGATGTTTGCTGAGGTTTTGAACTTGTGCAAAAAGCAGTTTTCACCAGAGTAACAGTGATGTTTGGTGAAGACAAAGCTTGTTCATCACAGCAGGGGGACAAAGGGGAGGGGGACGAAGGTCAAAGGGTAAATTCCAATTGCTGAGACATGTTTTTATGAGTTGAATCTTAACCATGTGATAAGCAGCATTCAGAGTCTGAGCAAAACGGAATAAGGAATCTTACTTATCTGAGGGAACTTTCACGGACGACTGTACCAGTTTGATACCTGGCTGACAAAACCTGGGTTCTTGCTTTCCAGTGGTTGCTTTCTCCTGTTATTCTAGTTGTCAAATGGAGTGTTCTTAGGTAATTAACATGTTCCTTCAGCCTTTGGAAATGGAGAGGAAAATGAGTGCTTGGTTTCTCCTGTGTGCATGGCAATTCTGCTTCACAGAATGCCTTTGATTCCTAAGATACACAAAAGGTGCTGGCGCTACCTTTTTGGTAGAAACAACACGCAAGAAGGAAGGAGCTTCCCTTACAGAGGTACAAAAACCCTGGGGGCAGGAACTGCAAACACTGTGTGTGAAGGGGTAACAACAGCTGTTCCAAGGACAGGTGTAGCAGATTTTCCACTACCTCTTACGCAAATAGGATAGGATAAACTTTTGCCCTCTTGGCAGATCCTTTTCCTGGTGGTGAGCAACCCTACTTCTCCTCTTAGCCTGTTTTCTTGATAGCTACGTTGGTAGGAGTGCAGAGATCCTGCATGTGGTAAATGATATTGGTAATATCCTCTTGTAGGATGGATATATTTATTGTAGCTGTGCTGTGACTGAACTGACGAAGATCTGCTAACAACTGTCTCTGCACTATCTATTGGTAGCTGAGCCAAAGGACCATAAAGATGGCATTTTGGTAAGCAGAGACACTATCCCTGCTGAAACTCCCTAAAAATGTGTCATTAGAAGAATTTAATGAACTGAGTGGAAAAAGTTAGCTGGTAGCTCTATATCTGGCCTTGCTAAATCAATTTCTCTGCTGATATTATTGTTTGATGTAAATGAGTGCATCTATAGCAGTTTATGCTTGCAAAAATATTAATCTGTTGGTTTTGTACAAATTGTAGGAGTACTGCCAGTGATGGCACAAATTAGGCCAAACAAAAATAATGAGACACTTAAATGTTGTGTTACTATATATGAAAGAAGATTTAGAAAAGAAGGTCCTCTCCTTGTCCTGTTCTTAAAGCTCTGCGAACACTGACAGTAATTTAATATAACCAGATCCCACCCACACTGTTTGATTCCTGTGTTTTGACAGACAATTTACCAGTTCCTCAGTTGCTCTAAATCTGCAGTTTCATTTCAGTCACTGGAGCTACATCAGTTTATTCCACTTATGGACCTGATCCAACACCTTCAAATAGCTACATGAGGAGAAGATTTCTGCCTATTTTGTCCTGCTTTACAGTATCTGCTCCCTATGTTTTCTCATATAACAGATATGACATAATTTTCCCACCAATTACTGTTACAACTACCATAAGTGGCAGCAAATATGTCATGCAAGCCTGATGCTAAAATAAGCACCTCAAATGAGTAAATGCTACTGACTTTTAAGGACAATTCTCTTGAGTTTAAGTTTATAGGATTATTGCTGAAGTTTGTACAGTGGTACAATACAGTCTATTTCACTTCAACAGTACAATTTATTAATGGGAATAATTGAAATGTATCTTTTGCCTATGAGCAGCGCTGTAACATTCACATCCAAATATTGGTGATGTCACATGTCCCCTGAAGGTCCAAATCTTTCTAAGTGCTTCAGGGGAGATAAGAGAGATTAACAGCCTGAAGAAATAGTCCTACTATGAGCTCTCATGTAAGCTTCATATTTGTCCTAGAGGAATCAAAATGTAGTAATGGGGCATATTTTTCCACTTCTTAGGTTTTCATTGCAGTATCTTTCCTCTGTACCACTTGTATAATTGAGTTTCCCTATTTTGGAATGGGTTCACTTGACCCCAGAATAACCTAAAATATTACTAAATTATTTTCACCATTTTCTAAGGAAAAAATGATTTCCTTTACTCCTAGTGTCAGCAAATAATAAAATATTGTTGTCTTGCTGATAGCACAGCAGACAAAACCCATAAACCTAAATAGACTATTTGCAATGCTAAAAATTGACTCAAACAGAAAGCAAAATTAACTTTTTAATTTTGTTTAAAGCAGAGATATTAAATAATCTCCAAAGTCAGACACTGTTAAAAATCTTATTTTAAACTAGGGAACATTTGACAGCATTGAAGGTTTCACACAGCTAAACAAAAGCTTTCTGAGGGAAGTTTCAGAAGGCATTCCTTTATGCTTTGTCCATATTCTAAGTGCCCTCTACTGCCAGAGGAGCCGTACTACAGAGAAAGCCGGCTGCGAGAGCAAGTAGGAACCCACCCAGGGACTCCTGGAAAGGAAGAATTTGATACTTTCCGGTACTGCTTTTCAGCCTATATGTAGCTGGACTTGAAAGCTATAAGCAATAAGATGTTGCGGATTTTATGAGAAGAAAAAGGAAAATTAATCCAGTGATGAATGGAAATACGTAATTTCTCCTGGCAATGTGAGTTGTTCCTTTCTGCAGCTTGCTGTCCTCCATTGGTTTCTCTACCTATTTGTGATGTCTATCGGCATTTGAGAGAAATATTTCCCAAGACCAGCTGTGGCCGTGCCTAACGTGCAGGCAAGTTTTACACTTGTGCTCAAGTACAAAGCCCAAGCAGGCAGAGGAGGGAGGGAAGAAGCCCCTCCCTACGGAGCTGACGGGGTGCAGAGCCTGGCGAAGTTGAAGAAATGTAATCAGCACTGCATGCACTCTCACCACAGAGGAAATTCTTTCTGGGGCACAGGGGGGTGTCTGAGCCAGGACTTGCTCCCCTGGGAAGGAGCTCTCCTCCTTCCGAGTTAGAGCCGCTTGCCGTGCACAGCCCAGCCCTCGGTGAGCTGATGTGCGCTCCTTACGTGCCATTTGCACTGCATTTCTCAGCAGAATGATTTTCATTTTTTCACCAAGCTTTATACTGGTCAACAGAGACCAAAAGTGGCTTAGGAGTTTCCGGGTGTTACTTCCACGTAAAGCGGTCAGACACAGAAAATGCAGGTCTGCACTATGTGGAGCTGCAGATCTGATTGTGAAAACCAGTTCCGAAAGCAGTGAGAAAAAACGACTCATCTATGACTCAGCTTCGGCCTTTTATAAATTAGAAGTGGATGCTTATGTATTCTAGATAGTACATTTGAAAATCTGTATTGTACATAGTGTAAGAAGGTGCACACATATTAGTGCATGTATGTGTGTACATAGACATATAAACATGCATATATATCTATATATATGTGTGTGTGTCTGTATTTACTGTGTATTTGTGGTGATGGATAGTCCAATCACACTGGCCAAGCTGTGAACAAACATAAACCCTAATACTGAAGTCTCTGGTCTCTGATCAGATTAACCCTTCATCTCCCAGCACACCCAGCAGTGCACTGAAATTCCCTGAGAGTTTCCTGTCTCCTGCAGAGGTCAGTTTGAGTTCAGGTACAGTATCGGCATTTGGAAGATAGAGGAATCCTTGAAAAGTGGGAATTATGGCCATTTGCTGTTGGTGTGGAGGCCTGGCTGGTTACTGAAGTGACCAAAGCCATGGGTCCAGCTCCATCGTGGGGATTGTTGAAGCTGGGTGGAGGTCCCAGTGCTGCAACAGCCAGCGCTTCATTATAAAGAAGTATCTGAGAAATTACACTTTAATTGCTTTTTTCCTCCTTTTCTGATTTACAATATGAAAGACATTCCATGGACCCGTGTGACCTCAGGGTGATATTGAAAAACTATAAAAGCAAGAGCTCAGCTATATTCTCTGTTCTTCCTCATGGACGTACAGGATTGTTTTTTACAGGATATTCTGAAGTGCCATGTCCAACCTTGTTTAAATAAGGCAAACTAGAGGAATGAGTTTACTACCTTTGGCAAAGGCTTTGAAACCAATTTCCCTTGCAAAATAAGGGATAGCACCTTTTAATGATTTTTGCTAAGACTTAGCAGAATTCTGAAAAACAAACAAAAAAATTAAAGTCAATTGAGTCTACAGATTCGTCAGATTGTGAAGTCAGTTCTTGGACTTGCTAGCTGAGATTCCTCAATAAGCAGTTCATATTGAAAGTGAACAAATTTATACACTGAACATAAGGAGGCAGGTGTTCTCAAGAATCTTTTACTTCTAGAAATACTCTCATGCTTTACCATGCAATTAAAATTATACCAGCCATATGAGATAGAGCTGAATTATCTTTCAGAATGTATATATATATACATATATATATATATTTACATGATGCTTCTGTTCATGTAAGACTTATGAGGCCACCTGCACTTGAAAGTGAGGCACTTTGTTTTGGTAAAAGTAACTTTCAGAATGATAGTGATCCTTCAAGCTTTCCAAGGGCAGGACACCAGCCCTCACCTCAGTGCAGAACTCCAAATGCTCGACAGATTCTGTTGTTTGAATCTCCATGCTAAATTTGTCTTTTGTCCTCTGCTGAGAGTGGAGACAAAAGTGTTGATCATTTCCTGCCTCTCGATGGATTTTGTTCTGCATGCAATAGTTTGAGGTGACAAATTTTACTACAGGGAGAAAACCAGACACTAAAGAGCTCTTCAGTGTAGTATAGGCGGACTGAACAAGCAGCTGTGATTTCACATGGAAGTGGGCAAATTCAACTAAACAAGAAACTACGTATAAAATCAAAACCTATAGCTCTTCTTCAAGTTATACAAGCTCCTAGTATCTTCAGATAAGAACTTAACATTTTCAAGAAGTTACACTCTAGTCAAGCAGAAGTTATTTGGTTTATTACAGAGGTAACTGGGTAGAATTTGGTGGCTTCTGATGTCCCTGTAGTATGTTGGATTACACTGACCGATGGCAAAAGATCAGAACTGATGATATTCAGTAGATGCTCTAGCCAGAGCTCTATGAGAATTTGCACATGGAGATGCACTAGATATTAATGACATTGGCTCCTCATAGCCTGTGTCAGATTTGATTCAGGGACTAGATATGAAAGGTACGTGTAATGAGATATAAAAGTGACTGCAAGCAATTTATTCCATCTTGAAGTCTGGTGGTTTAAGTGGGTCACTCTCCAGTGATGAAGTCTGATTTGCCAAGTATGGTAGAGTTCCTGTCCTAGAGTGCTGGCCAAACTACCACAGGTGGCTGCAGAAATCCAGTCAACTGCTAAAAAGTAGAACGAAAACATACAGCAAGACCTAGCAGTATGAGTGGAGTGGAAAAGCATCAAACACTGGTAGTCTTGAGCTATTGTGTCAAGGTTTATCAGCTGCTCAGGTCAAGCATTCACATCAAAGGATTCAGAAGATGAGGATGGATGGTCAGAGATGCCTTCTCATCACTTGCCTTTGTCTTGAGCGCCTAGAGACCCTCCTGTGGGAGCTACCACCTTTACAGCTCCCTAGTTAAAAAGCAACACAGTGCACATGCTGTCTATGGCAGCTGTCTCCTGGAAGACCATGAAGTTTTATAAGCTCCAGCTGTTTGAATCCAAAATACCACATTCCCTACTCCTCTGTGCAGGTGACCAGCACTTCCCAGAGACACAGCCTCACTAACGGAGAGTGGCCCAGCTCCTCTGTCCTGGCCGAGGACTGTACTGTGCTTTGCCTCCCTCTCTGGCTTACGCCCGCTGCTCTCCTGCTGGCCTTGCTCATACACACGCACACACTCTCTCCCCACATGTGTAATCATGTTATGGATACATATGGTAAGTCATACGCATTCCAGTAATATGCATTCCTTCGAATATCCTTCCACTGCATAAATATTCTGTACATGCAAATACATAGCTATTGCTAATATTCCCTTGCACCCCTTTCCATTCCATTTAAGAGCTCAGCCTTCAAGCCACTAGGAAAATCTCAGCAAAGGATAAGGAATGAAGCACTTTTATTTAAAAGATACGCTACTATATTGGAGTGAAACCTTAAAAACCTTGAAGTCAGATTATTAGAAAGTATTTAACAAGACAGGTATTTAGAAGCTTCTTCTCAGCCTGGTTGCAGAAGATCTCAATAATTCCTAGCTCAGACTTAAATAGGTGCTAGTATACCTTGTCATTACTATGATGAAGAATCATACACGAAATACTACAAGTGACAGTCCTGCTTATATCAAGCAGTAATGGGGTGAACCTTCTCTTATCTTGAAGAATTAAACAAGATAATTTAATGAGTATTGATCAACTGCAGTTATTGACAGAAAAATGTTATCAAACTATCCAATGAAAATAAAATTTTGCTTGGTAAAAACAATACTGTTGGTGCAATAAGATCTATGAAGCATTTGATGTACTTTTTGAAGATTTGAATAGGGGATCTAGAACTGTATAAAGTAACTGTTTTACATATTATGTAAGTTAACCACCAGCTCATGGCTCTTGAAGTCTAATTATAAGTGGGAAATTATCACTGAGTAGGAGCTCACTAGAATTTTTTCCAACCTTGTCATATTTTTATTAATAACTCATAGAAATCATCTAATCATACCACTTCAGATGAAGTTTTCATGGAAAAGGAAAGACTGAAAAGTGATAAATAAGGATAAAAGCAGACCACTAGTATGAAAGGATCTGCACTGCATAGAGAGCTAGAACAGTCAAACACATGCTTCAATACCAATGATAAAAGGTTCTTTATCTAAAAGAAAATATACTAAAAATAAAGAAATTCTGGATTGTAAGATTATCAGGCAGTATTTCCAATAAAAGAAGAGGTAGCACTCATGGCAGACACCTGAATACGTGTTGCTTCTGAGCAGCCATAGCGGCTTCTACGAGTGAAAATATGATTTGGTGAAATAAAAAGCAAAACACTTGAGGGTTATAGTGTCTTGATACTGGAGCATCTGCTGTTAGAGTCCAACACTGCTGTCCACACTTTAAGGAAGATATTAAAAAAAAACTCCGAGAGGGTTCAGAAAAGAGGTAGGAAACAAAGGGAAAAGCTGCAAAAATGACTGTAAATATTAAAAATTGTGATAAAGTTATTAACTTGATCAGTTCGCATCTGAATATGAAGTCTTGATCATCCATGCCATATTTTGACTCAGTTTCTGTGTATAGTTTGAGATAAATCTACTACTTACTCTAATGCAATAACTTCTTCTTGAGGTGGTTTAGAAGATGTGATATTCTTGAGCTTCACCACTACTGACTGTATAACTGCAATTTTTCCTCCCTCAATATTCCTGTGAAAAAGATAGCAAAAGCACAAGCTCAAAGTCTAGGTGCAGATAAAAAGTTGCAAAATGTCACCTTAGCTAGTAAAGCCATCTATATAATTAGAGCCTGGAATTTGCTGTATTTTATACACATGTTGAGGAACGAGCAACATTCCCCCTCGCCTTCAGAAGCATGTCTACACACAAGTCTGTCTCTGTGCAAACATCCCTGGTATGAGAAACGAGGGCTGGACAGCTGGCAGGCTTGTGTTTGCCTTTGCCACAACGAAGTGCGGAGGTAAGCAATGAGAGACAGAGGCAAGGAAAGGCCTTTTACAGCAACTTGGCTTGAGCTACTTGCTCAAATCTGAATCCGGGCATTGCTACCAAGCAGCAGAGGTAAGACTTTGAACTCATCAGAAAGAAGGTCAAAAGAGCAGATTTTCTCAAATTTGTAGTTATCTACATGGGGAAGAGTACTTTGAAGAATGCGCAGTTGTTCAGTCTAGCAGAAAGATATGATAAGATCCAACACCTGGAAACAGAAGTGAGAATAATTCAGACTAGACATAAGGCTTGTATTTTTAACATTGTGGGTAATTAGGCATTGTGAACTACCAAGTCAGGACTGCAGTGGATTTTTCATCACGAGAAAATGTTAAGATCAGGTATTTCTCTAAAAGGTGTATTCAGCACAACCATAGCTGTAAGACTAGAAACAGGAATTAATTCAAGGCTGTTCTCTAACTTATGTTATGTGAAAAAGGAGGATTATAGAATAGATGATCATAGTATAGCATTTTGCCTTAAAATGTGCATAATTGAGAGTTTGAAAAGAGAAGAGAAAATGCAAAAGGTTTGTGGAAAAGATAGCTCAATTAAGTACACTTAGTGAGAAATTCTGTGTACGCACTTCTCCCTTTTTTGTGCAGCTAAGACTCTACCCAGTATATCTGAGCAGAATTGCACCAGTACTGACAAGACTTATTCAGGAGCTGGAAGATAATATCTCAGCTCAACTTCCACTGTGGATCCACTGCACTTCCCTGAGTGAATGCACAAAGTTTCAATTAGGAAAAATTGTCTGTGCTCTCCAGGGCTGACAATAAAACACAAAATAACTGAGAATGAAAACAGCTAGCTTAGGAAGATGGGAGAGAACGAAACATCTACTTAGACCTGTAAGTTACATGATGGCTCCACACTTCAAAGCAGTAACTTAACCCATGACTCTGACAAGTCTGTCTGCTCGATTCTCTGCTTGCGCAAGCACTGAAATGCCAGTTCAGCAGATGACCTGAACCACCCATTCCTATACCCTGTTGACCGAAATCTAAATGATATTTCCAGAAATGTCATATTCTTTGTGTCATTTTCCCCTTTTTCACAGTTCTTGCAAATCTCTCAGACACCTGGAACTCTTGACCAAGGACCAAATCCTTCATCTCCCACAATGGCAATAAACTACCAGAATTTAGGAATAGAAATAGGTTGCAGCTGCCGTATGTAATGCCATAGATAACACAGAATGGAAAAAGTCAGCTTTTACTGTTTCCCTAAGAAAAGAAAAATTAACCCTTGACTTGCAGTTCTATAGTCACTTCTTATTTGAAGCATTTTTTTCTCCCAGTTATTTCCAGGAATAAAAGCTCAGAACTAGAGCCTACTCTTGCTTGCTGCCAGTTAAACTTTTAGGGATAGTTTTAGAACTTCTGAAAAAGAAAAGTTCATCTTCCCTGAACCTGTGCATTGCCTAACAATGCCCATAATAATTTGCTCCTCATTTCATCAATTTCTACATTTGTTATAGTTTTCTCACATGCTAGAGATAGCTAAGATTTTTTTTGCATGGTCGCTAGACCCTCTCTAATGTCAGAATGAAGCTGGGTATATAAAGATTTTACAGATTAGGATCACTGCATGGCTAGTACGGTCCTATTTATTTCTAAGATATTGTAGCAGCTGAGATCAGATGAGGTATTTGGGCCAGTAGGTCAAGTTTCACTGGGAAAGAGGATGGTGCTGTCTGTGAGGGATCCTAAGCCCAAGCAAATCAGGCAGTATATTACACTGCAAAGTCTCCCAAACTTCTTTCATGAGAGACAGAGGTGACCATCAGAAATCTTGGTTCTAACAGAGCTGGCCTTTAAAAACAGAAATATTAAATTGTACTGCAGCTCCAAATGTGCATACAGACAAGCTGAAATAATAATTTTCCTCGAGACCCTCAAGTGTTATTAACATCCTTACTAAGCTTCAGATAATGTTCTGTTTGGAAAATACTCTATCAGCTACATCTGTTCACATGTGAAATGGCAAAAGATGGAAAAATACATTATGCCACAACTCACAAGAAGTTTTTCCTGAATCACTGACTTCATCAGCAGTCTGGAGCAGGTGCTTTGCAGAGCCTTCTCCAGCAAGTTCCTGTTTTTCCCAGCTCTGTTTTTTGGGGACTCGTGCCCACACACTGCACTTTTTTCAGCCACTGCCAACAATGGCTCCATTCTACGAGACAGGAAGGCCACTCACACACTGAAATGGCAACTGTCTGTACAGCATCCTCTGAGGCAACTCAATGAATGTGAGCCTTGTCTCGGGCTCTGTTTCTTGTGTAATTTCTGCTTTATTTTAATTGTACCTTAGCTACACGTATATAACTCTTTGAAACACCACATTCTAACTCCAGTTTTGGACCCTCTTTCTAGTGCCATGCAGTTAATTCCTCATATAGACTTGCCCAACTTATGAGTCAGTTTAACCAAGGAAGCTTCCCAAGCTGTAGAGCCATGCAGAGAGCAGAGTCACAACTTGGTGCACTGCAAAAATGGAAATCTTCCTGGCACATCTATATTTTTTGTGCACCCTTTTCTCAAATTCCCGCTGTACTCAACAAAGTGATAAGGTCTTCACCAAAAAGTAAAGCAGTTCCTGAGATTACAAGCTTGGGTTACGGCATAGAGAGGATGTCATCTGAGAAAAAAGTACTAAGAAAAAAAAAGAAAAGCCACAGCTTCCATGAGGAGAGGACAAGCAACCTTCAAACCTTGAAAAAAGTGCAAGAAAATCACTCTCAGTTGCTGTCCTGCTTATTTTGGGTGTCAAGGATGAAGCAGGTCTGGGTTCCTCACCCAGAAAAGGGTGAGAAAACTGCAGACCAGTACAGGAGATGCAGCTGCAGAGATGAATTGCTAAGACACAGCAGAAAATAATAAGTCAAAACAAGCTAATTTGGGAGTCTAAAACCACAGATTTCCTCACTTTAACAAAACTTTTTGAGCCAGAGCACCTAGACAGCAAATTTTATCCTGGAGAAATCTTTCCCCAATTTCTCACTGATTTTTTTTTTTTCTTCTTGCCCTTTTTCCCAAATAAGAGACCTTATATTCAACAGTATCGTGGTACATACTGGTGCATATTAAGGAAAGACCAGATGCAGTTCAAATTTTTCTTGTTTACAATTTCAGGCTGAATTCTGCCCTCCAGTCCTGACTCCAACGGGAGTAACACTTGTGTAATTGAATACAGAATGCAACCCTTAGGGTTTTGGTCTGACCAGTAACAGAACTTTATGTGTGTTTAATTCATTTTTAGGTTTAGGCATTTTTTCAAATTGGGGCATAAGTTCTGCTCTCGTGTTAGGAATGAAAATAATAAAAAAAGGCAGAAACTTATATTTGGTTTCAGTACAGTCATGCATCCACGCATACATCCATATATAACATGTAGAGAGAAAGAGAGGAAGGAATGTCTGGAAGATATTATTCCAAGGGGTATATAACCATTAGACATCCTTCCTCATTGTTGAAAAAGTCTTCAAATCAATGCAGTAAGAAAGCATTCACTTGTTGTTTATTGATGAGGATGCTCCTGTGCCCAGCTGTAACAGGGTCCTGTTCTGAGGGAGAGAGCCTGCAGCAAACTCCCTCGGCTGCACTGGGAGCAGGATCAGGCCTTGCTGGTTTGAAGGTCACTGCATAATAAATTCACATTTACTGAGCACAGAATGGCCTTTTTGGTAGATTTTTACTTTCCTGTAGGTTTCGTATTGTGAAAATATGACAATCTTTAGGGTGGGATAAAATACACCTGAAGAAAGAAATTAATGCAGTCATAAGGAAGAATATTTTCAGTAAAGAACTTGGCCTACTTAAGTCTGTGTATGAATCAGTAATAACCAACTTTCTCATGGAACTGAATTAATTCCCAAAGCTACAGTAACCCCTAAATTATCAAAGTTTTGCCAGGCCAAGGGAAAGTGGTTACTCTACCACAATTGAAAGCAAAATTGAGGGAGAGAGATAAAAAGGACAGAGATAATGAAAAAAGAGAACTGAGAGAGAAATAATAATTTAAAACAAAAATCAAAATAACACTACTTTGATTTTTACTCTAAAAAACACTTCAGAAGGCTTGCACCGGTGCCAGTATGGAGAGGCAAGAAATTGGGAAGTTTCTTGCAAAGTGTGGTATCAGTACAACAGACAAAATGTTAGGACATTTTAGCAGATGGGGATGAGAAGAAATTGCCAAGGTGAGATGATATTTACCTAAGTTGTCTGAGAACTCATATGTGAAATCAAACAGTGATGGTGCTTTTGTTTAAAGCATCCACAGAAGCAGAGAAACAAAATGTGATTAATGCAACATTGATGTTCACTAAAGTTTTTATGGTGCTAGTTATTGCAGGCCTGGAAATTTATTTCTGCATCAGGTAAACAAGTAGAGACTGTAACAGAACATCAGTATCATATGGGAAGATGGTCAAGATTAACTTTTGCACAGCAGTCATGCCCCAAAATCTTTTGTAATTGCTAGATGACATCAATGTGTATGTGGATAACACAGCCAGTTGATATAGTGTGGCTGGATTTTCAACAGACTTTCAGCAAAATCCCTCACCAAAGACTCAGAGAAACAAAAACTTGAAGATTAGTCATGGGCTAAATAGAAGGTATTCCTCAGGATTAGCAACTGGTGAAAAGAAGGGAAAGAAAGGGAAACAGTAAGTGGTCAGTTTTCACAGAGAAGGACAATTACTGACAGAATCCTCTGGAGAGCTCTCTTGGGATTCTGCTGTTCAACGTATTCATAAATTATCTGGAAAATGTTAAGTAGCGAGTTATCACTTTATAGTTTATGAGAATGATTCAGGATTGAATCTATGATGTAAAGTGTTACAGAAAGGTCTTCTGAATGACTTGACAATAAAAATAACGGAATAAAGGGTAAAAACTTGGAGGTAAATAGCCTTTATACACACAGGAGAAGACATTCTCATCTCAGGAGATTTTAGACCACTGTGAGCCTATTAGCAGTGCCAGAATGATGCTATTGACAACAAAAGGCAAGGAGGAAGTTAGGAGTTACTAGAAGAATAAAAGATAGAAAATATCATTGTGCTTGTGTATAAATCTCTGATACATGCATACCCAGAGCTTCATGCGCAGCTGCAGTGAACAGCGTTGAGGAGCACCAAATGGTTTCTGAGACAGAAAGACTGAACATGTCTTTGAGAGTCTCAAATGTGTCTTTTGTGCAACTGCTGATAACTTCACAGCCTGCAAACTGAGCCTAGTGTAAAACCACCCATCTTATACACACTTCCTGTAGAGATTCTGAGCAGCACAGCAAACATGATATGCTCAGAACTTATCTCTTCCCACGAGGAATAACCATCAAGTGTGCACTCTATCAACGACGTAATCCTTTCTGGAAAGAGCTGGCTTTACTCTGTGTGTGTTGGATGGGTGGTTTGTGTAACCAGAGCTACACTTTGTTGAGCAGTGTATGTATAACTACACATTGCTGTCCAGGAAAATTAGGCTGTCAGCATGGTGATCTTGACAAGTTCCTGGAGGGATCCCCTTGCATCTCCTCATGCTTCCAGGGCACCCCTATGGCTCTATGCCAGGAAAATCTAAACAGTGGCTGGAGTGGACTCTCTGAGATCTGTTTGTTCGAGGCAGGAATTGCTAAAAGGCTTTTCTGCAGCAGATGCTGTACAGTTTTACAGAATCCTATTCTACATATTCCTGCACTGATGTGAGCATGTCCACCTAGGTGTGCGTGTGTGGATACCCCTATATGGCCGATAGAGAGGTTTGATACTAGATAGATTTATAGTTGTCTAATTGTGAAAATCATACCATGTGTAGTAAATCCTTTTGCTAAGTCAGATTAAAGGTGCTGTTACTCATGGCAATGTAATACTATCTATAATTTCTGTGTTAAACTTGACATTATAAATCCTTTAATCTGAGTATTTAAAAGCTGTTCTATGGCTCATTTTTCAAACGGCATTCTGGTTAACACATTTACTGCTAATGAACCACTAACTTGTTCTCTCTTGGATAAATGCTGTTGACCAACATTATTATTTGCTCGTCAAATAATTATTTTTTTTGCTTTTTAATTTAATTGCTTCAATAAAAATATACACCAATAATGCATTTTTAATTACACTTCCCAGGTGACCTATGCAAAAAGAGGTTTTATAATGATCCACAATAATTAGCCTGTCACAGTCCAGTTTGGGGCTATTGTGTAGTTGTCCTTTCCATGGTTCACCTTAGCCTGACTGGAATTCTAAAAGCCTTATATATTATCTCCCGTAACACTTAGAAAGGTATTAAAAATGTGCTCAGTACTGGCAGAAGCAGGCTTTCTAATTATTGTCAACTATTTCCAGTGTGACGTGGTAGATTCCCTCGAGAACTGAAACAACAGCCCACTCCAGGATTTGTAATAGGCCCTAGAGCCTAAGTAGTTGTAGACAGAGCTGTTTCCCTCAGGATAGATAATTGGTTTACATAGCAGCTCAACATCGGAACTAAATCTGTTTTTTCCTATTGTCATTTCCCTGTTAAATATACATAACTATTTGGGGGTATTAAATACAATGTGGCTGACTATTTAATAGCAGAATAATTTGCATGAGCTACTTTACCTGGAATGCTAATAACTGTTATCACCCTACATTTCCATGCATAAAAGATAAATATTATTAAGGTGAAATTCTGTAGTCCTTAATCAAGAACACCTTTCACTGAAGCCACTGGGAGTTTTGCTCAATTAAATATTGCAAAACATATCTCTCAGTTTGTTGAAAGTAAGATATCATCATTAAGATATTCTACATAATGTTGTTATTGGTCAGCTTATTAAATGAGTATTAATGTTGTGTACAGGTATAACCAACACTGTAGGGTGCTGATCTTTTATCATCAGTTTATAAACCACTTTTATGAAATGCTCAATTAGCAGAATTAATGGTTAAGACACAAATATATATTTATTGTCAGTGGCAATAACCTGATTCTAGCAACTAAATGTCCTGAGTCTGAGTTGCTATAAAGAGAAGAGAGATAGTGAGTTTATTTTTTAAATACAGTTTACTTTAAGTTTGCAAATCTAGGAGCAGTACATACAAAACAATTGTAAAAGAAATCAAGGTACTGCAATAGTCATGGTCTCTTCCTTTAACAAACGATGTCTTACTATATCATGTAAGGAAGAAAACAATTGTAGATCATTTGAATAAAACTTATTTGCTCACAGCTTTTCGAGGAACATAAAATCCTGAGCCTGCAAGTACGAAGTACTTCAGAAATTCAGGATGTTCAGAAATCACAGGATTACATCCTAATCCTTGTGGTTAAATGTGATACCCAGCTGTGCAATGCAGTTAGAGATTTCATGTCTTTGACACTAAATTTGGTCGTATTGGAGTTGAAGGGCCCTAATAACAAGATTCATCCTGCATTTCCTATTTGTCCCCTCATTTTAGTGAGTATCTTGGGTGCATAAAAATTATTATTGTGCCTTTAGCTCTTTATCTGATGCACACGAGAACTTAAAATACCACATATATTTCTAGTGTCCATCATTCAGCACCAGCTCAAAAATCACATGGATGTTATGATTTCAAAAGCACTGCTTTGTCACTCTTTTTGTCTGATATTAAAATGTTGTTGCTAGACATTTTCTGTCCCCAAAATGAAAAATTTCAGAAAAAGAAACAGTAGGAAATCAGTTCATAAGAGTGGTCAAAATGTGATACCCTGAAGTTTACAATTCTTTGTAGAAATACCTAGGGATATTTCGTCTCATAAGAGGTACAGGTCAGACCCTGCACACCATGACCATTGCCATTGATTTCCGTGTGTAGAGCCGGCTCCAATTCTACAAAATACTCAAGTCCTTGTAAAAAGCTACTAAAGCATAGCAAAACCATTAAGCATGGGCTAAGCTTTAAATTTATGCTGAAGTTAAATGGAATGTAAGAGGACCTAAGTCTGCATTTGCCCAGTACCAAGAAGTTCTTTTGCCCAAAACAAAGCACTGTATTGTGCTGGAGAGGCAGCCCCTCTCCACCAAGACTAGTGTGGCTCGTTCCGGAGATACAGCTGTCAAACTGAAGTATTTTAATGAACAGTAAACAATACTGTTAAAACAAATCTTAGACTAAAACCAATAAGCCTAACACGCACAAATATGACATGGCATATGTTTTGTGTGTAAGAGGACTGAATTTCTTAGAGGAGGAGAAAGGATGAGTAAAAAAATCAGTCATGTGAGTTGTCAAATATAACCTTTTGGCATTCTAATAAACTGTTGCTTGGATAGAAATATCAAGCTATTACTAATGGCTATTAATGTGTACATGCTTCATGTAATTTTATAGTATCTTATTTTAATATCTGTAATTGTAATGAATTGCAATTTAGGAAGGAAACAATTTTCATTTACTTTATATAACGTAATTATGGACCAAATTAACCCCACACCAGTCTTAATTACATTTAGTTTCATTTGGCTGATCAAGCAATTAATGTGCCACTGTATTTTGGAAGTAAAAACCAAGTTGTTATGGTCTGTCTTCAAAAAACATGCACTCATCTCAAATGTAGCCACTGTGTAAAACTGTCCTTTGGAATATTTTTTTTTTTTTTTGGTTTACTGTACATCTGTATGTTGCAGCACAAGAATGTGAGTATAATGAGGCCCTTCTGCACCTGGGGTCCTGTTATACTATGCTGCTTAATAATCTTCACTTCATGCCACCCTTTATCTTCTGTTCTCAGATTGTACTTGTGCTTTTCTCTTTTAATTGGGAACTAATTTTAATTTTGCCATTAGAGATGATAAAAAAGCCCACATATAAACTTGTGATTTCCTCAAGCCTCTGTACTGTCACTCAGCCTTTTTTTTTGAAGTCAGGGCTGGAACCAGCTCTTTTTGCTCTTCTGGCTGAAGAATAGCAGAGGGAGAATATTTTTAAAAGCCAAGACTAGAAAACCCATAAAATATTGAGCTGCATACTGATGTTCATATTTGGGTTTTCCTCAGCACTTCAGTGAAATCAATGCCAGCAGAATGCAGCATGAAAACAGCATAATGGCTTTAGGATCTGACCCATTAGCATTTAGTACTATCTATCAGTGTGTCTAATCCTTTTCAACTAATTGAGAGAGAAAACAGCCTTTTGCAATATAGGTGTGTTGTGAATCTAATTGGGGTAGTACAAGGTAATTTAAGCACAGTTCATAAGCAGGGACATTCTCACAACAATATAGGCACTGTATTATCTATTTATGAGGCTTTGGAGGTGCTTTCAGAAATCAAGTGACTCATGTCATAGCAATCGCTTTATTTTCAAAATTTGAAGAAGCAATGACTATTCCCACGACCTTCACATTTCTCAGTGGAAAACAGCAGTGCATTTAATAAAACAGCACTTTATTTATGCTGATTTTTTTAGGGATAATTTGTGTAGTTTGGTGACTTAGACAGAGGTAATTTCTAGCAACTTTCTTCCATTTAGATGGTAGATGAAGCACCAGTCTGCTCGGGACCATATTGTTTGCCTTGAGAGTGCATGGTGTTACTGCTGGGATTAAGGCTTTGCTGGACCTCAGGAAAATCTGGGTCTTAATGTACTCTTCAGCTACTTCAGCCAAACTCTAGCACTTTTTTAACTGAAGCAATTCAAAGCCATTTTAAAATCTTTTTTCGGTGTCCTTAACAGCAATTCTGAGAAAGCAATGGCTTTACACTTTCTTTTGCTCCAGATAATGCTCAAAGCTAAATTTCTCTCCCCGAAGAACATTAGTCAAACTGACTTTGTAGGGTTCTTTACATGACTAAAATGAATTGGATTTGACCTTTCATTTTTGACTGGTCTGGATGACAATCATCACAAATATCATATTATATTCATGTCAAAACCTAAAAGATATTCCCCCCCACACTCTTAGTAGTAGGAAAGACAGCTCTTTTTTTTCCCCTATGTGTCCACCGTAAATTCTCCACTTAACAGCTGTAAAACGTCAATGAAAATTTGGGCAGAAGGAATGTCAAAGTATCTGTAGCCACATATTTCATCAAGATTTTCCCGCATTTCCCTTGTTGGAACTGAGCCATCAGTCACTGCTTCCACTCAACAGTGTGACCAAAGCTGCTCCCAGCTGATGTGGGTCACCTCCTGCCCAGACAGGGGAACGGGCTGCACATATCACAGCTTGCAGCAGTTTGTCCTGCTCATGCAAATAGTCTAAGCAGGGTCACCTCATTGGTGATGAGCTGGTAAAGCTCAAAGGCTGACGTGGACAATGCTCAGCAAATGATAAAAGTAAATCTGGCATAAAGTCACTCATGGCTTCTCAACTGTAGGAGAAACCAATCTCTCCAAGATAGAGATAAACGCTGTATCAATTGGATGACACAGTAGATTTTTGAGAATCAGGGGTCAGAGTGAAGTATATCTTCCTGCACGCTGATTTGGGTCAGATCATGTGGAGTGTGCAAGTGAGGTGGAGAAGTCTGGTCCTACAGGAATAGCCTGATCGATTGGGATAAACTCAAAAGGAATTTTGCTGCTGATTTCATCAGTATGGGAATTTTACTTGTACACGAAGCTTCATGCAGTTAGAAACAGATGTTAAAGATGGAATTGATTATACCAAGTTTTCCCCTAAATTCTCTCTAGTGATATTTCAAAACTGAAAGAAGGCAGCATTTTCTAATGCTGCTGTATACTACATTTAAAGGAAATTTATATGGCAAAGTGATACATTCTGAGGTCTAAGCACACTCATTATCAGAGAAAAACACAGTAAAATGAATTGCAGTTGGTGCCGTGTATTTTCTCAATGAAAAGAAAATGTACTGACTACCGAGAGAAGAGCATTTCTTTTCATTTCTAATGCAAACAGCTGAACCACTGTCCCATACCTCTTACTGGAATAAACAGTCCAGATGTGGAAATATATAGGATTTTTAGCTGCATTTTTCAGCTGGTTAGAAAACTTTGGCATGTTTAGAGTGATTTTATTTTCAAAGCACTACTCTGTATTTTTTAACTTATTAACTCCAATGAAGCAAAGGCTTGGAACTTCCTGCAAAACCTGCTGGACACAGAGACCATTTCAGAAAGAGGAAAGTACAGAGTGGCAGGTGAACAGTCCAAGTGCAATCTAGCCTTGAGCATGAAAACAGGGTTATGGCTCCATGTGGCAGACTGAATACGCCTCCCTAGTTTTTCCACAACATGTAGAACGTACATCAGTAACACTCAAACTTTTAATAAACTAATCCAGCTTTCTTTGTAACAATTGGTGAAGCCGCAATACCCCTCCTGCACTGCAATCAGATCTATTGTGGAGTGATGGCAGTGGGAATGCCACAATGCCACACTGCTTTCAGGCTCTCTTTGCTATCCAGAGCTATCAGGGAAATGACACTTAGGGATTGGATTGACTCCTCTGTATTGTACAAAAAATACCCTACCAGAAGCAGTAAAGGAGAAAAACTAACAGAGAACAATAAAGCCATTCTGAAAAACTGCTCTTAACATGCTAAAAAAAGATAGCCCAATCAAATTCTGATTTAGAACTGACTCCTAATATTCTTCCAAGATAGAAAGTATCTTTAGGTCTGTTAGTGAAAACTGAGTAGCATGTTGCCAACTACCTTCCCTTATTTGCAAGATGTCATTCTGACGCAGCCTCCTACTGTTTATTTCAGAGGAGACTGAAGAGCATCCTAAATAGTATTATCTACAACTGGCAAAACAATGGTTGCATACATTTAATTTTACATTATTCTTGATTTTTTTAAATTCTAGTTTTAGTTTACACATTGTACATCATACATTTGTTCATTAGTTTCCAGAAGTCAGTCACTCAGTTTGATTCCTCCAGTCAGTCGTTGGTGAAAATTATCCAATGTTCTACTCTATTTCACACTCAAAGCACTTCCATTATGGTTGGATAATGGTTGTACCATCAATAAAGAGTATGAATCCAGTTATGTGGAGACCTCAGCTTAACCTTTCCATATGCTATTGATATTTATAGAGCTTCTGACATAATCAATTAGTCTGAAAACCGGCACTCGTGGAAGGTAAACCCATATAAAGGAACCATTGCATCTGCATTTTCATTAACCTTTCAGATAAGTACGTAGAAAATAAAGACAAATGTATACCATATGTAATGAACACTAATCCCCCAAATTTTCTAATGATATTGCAGATCAAGAATAAACTTGTTCAGTGCTATCGTGATTGCTTAGTTCTGCAGCTGCTTTCATGAGTGTTTTAATCTTCAGCCAGACATCTAGAAACACTGTGAAAGTGAAATGAGATTAGCTGACTCTCATATGATACTCCTCTGAAACTAGCGCTGAATTTAAAGTCAGATGCGAATTCCAGTTTCGTATGGTAGCAAATCGTATTTCAAGTCGGTTGTTAATAGCTGACATAGCATAGACATGATCTAGGAAATATTAGACACACTACATACAAGTTTCAGGGGAATATGTAAGCAAGCCGGTTTTGTCTGGAGATATCTGGCCCTGGAACAGGAGGTGGAACAACTGAGCTGGGCTTATTGTGGTTCATTACAATTTGTACTCCCTTTCCACTGACACAATGCAGAAGTACACTTTTGCTTTGTTGGAAGACTTACTCTGTTAAACACCTGATTTTTGTACTCTCTTGATGGTTCAGAACACAAGTCATGATATTTTAGTCCTTTTCTAGAATAAAGATTTAGTCATAACGGAAATATTTTCATCTTGAGAGAACAAGCTGTATCTAATTATTAATTAAAACATTACTACAGTAGATTAGTTTCCCTGGTCTGTATGTTTTACTCTATTAATGCAAGTCAGAAGGAAGAGATTTCTGAAGAGATGAGTAGAAGAGCTGAAAAGGAAAGCGAGTCCTTGGCATTATCACTGTCAAATCCACAGGACTGGTTCTGGGCACCTCAGTAATGACAGCCATGCCTGGTTGGGCTAGCTTCGAAAGGAGTCAAAAGGATCGCTCCCCCAAATAATGCAAATTCTTCCCTACTCTAAGAAGAGTGTGGGGAGGTACAGTGGAAGAGAAGTACAGAGGTGTCTAGGCAGGCTCAAGGAAAGGACCATATGAGAAGCTACGACCATATCTGCTATCGCATTTGGGGATTTACAACTGCATCCAGTTACAGTAACCAGTGCGGTTACCATTCACTGTTGAACACTGCTCACCTCATTTTGGACTCAAGCCATGCGAATTACTTAGGGAGACTTAGACAGATGGGGTGAGGTTCCCCCCGCTGCAGCTGAAAAGGAAAATTCACATAGACTTCAAAGGGGCCAGATTTTCCTCAGTCATCAAAGGATGTCGGGTCCTTCGTAAAAATACCTTTACATATGCATAAGTACAGGCTAAAGAAAAATGGAATAGATTATATATAAGGAAGAAAACGTCCTCAGAGCCTGGTTATTTAGAACAAATTGTTTGGTGTGAGTGGGATGTTTGCAACAGCAATCACTTTGGTTGCAGGACTACATGGCAAGACATTCTGGTGAAAGGAGTGAAATTCGTCCCTTAATTAAAGAGATATATGGCTTTTACATTTGAATTGTAGGGCTAGAAAATGTAGTAGATGGAAGGCTTTTTAACTCATAAGATGATGTGGTAGAAATGAAGGCCTTGTAACCTTATTCTAGCAGTCTGATGGGTTTTTGTTTCAAATCCCATCTTATGCGCTTAGTGCAGTTCTAGCCTTTTATTAAAATGGGAAAATATATTGTTTATAAAGGCTACTCTTGACAAATAGTAACCAAAGAAAGGTGCAAAAAATGTATTGTTTCCATAATCAGAGATACACTGTAAAACAGAATAAAGTGATAAATACAGCGTGCCGTTGTTTGTTGTTGTTATCTGTCTGTGCCCGGTGGCAAGAAAGTCCAAATTAATTACAAAGAAATTTTTAATAAAAGAACTAAAAAAAAGAAAAAAAAAATAATGGGCTCCATAACCTGGAAGAACTTTGAATAAAAAATGTCCCCTGAAACCAAAAGTCCCTTTAAAATCTCCACACTTTCTCACCATTTTGTGGGTTTTTTCTTTCCCCTCCTCTTACTTAAAAGCCTCTGGGTGATTTGTCCTATTCCCTGCCCAATAACAGCCAAACCATTGTTTTAGGGAAGATATTTTTAATGTTGTATATTTTAGTTTTTTGTTGGGTTTTTTTTTCTTTTCCTTGGATATTTCATCTGCACACTGCAGAAAATGTGAACATAAGCAGCTGCAATATGAGATGAACTCTGAACACCAAATAGGTAGGCCCTAGAGGGGAGGAACTGAAATATGAGCTGCTTATTCTTGGAGTCCTTTAAACCCTCCAATCTGTTTTAAATTATTTTGGTGCCTCTATTTAAAGGTTAAATTTTTGTTGTTGTTGTGAGCCATAGTTTAGTAATACAAAACCTGGGCAACATCAGCATAGAGTCAATTCAGAGATTACACACCCAGGGTCTTTCCTGATCCTGCCTAAAGTGAAGCAGCATGTTTATACTTAGCAACACATTTTGACATGAATGAACTTTTCACGTCTCTGCTCATAAAATAAACACGTACATTCAGCAGGAAAAAAATCATCTCACTCAACGATCCAGCTTACATATGTTATTTACAGACCATATGTTGAAATCTAAATATGGTTATGTATATGCAAAAATTACAGATATAAAACACTGACTTCAGAGCTGTGCAGTAAACATCAAACCTTTTACATCTATCGTTAAATCCTTTTCTTGTGCAAAGTCTTTAGTACATTAGATTTCACTAAAAAAACCCCAAACTTATTTTCCCCTCTACCCCTTTCAACAGAAATCTTGGCACCTAAAGCATTTGTGCTTTGTTTTTCCTTCTACAGTATTTTGTTTCAAGGCACTCATAATTTGAGCACTAGGGCTTAGATGTCAGCATGAACACAGTTTCGATGGCTGCTTTTTGCCATTGCCACTTTGAGCTCAGCTCTACTAAGTGCCAACGGGAAATTCCTAAAGGCCAAGGCATTTTCAATAAATTAGCATCAAGACACTGAGTCTTTGTATAGCACTTAGGTGAAACTTGATTCAAAATGCATATTTGGGGATTTCTGACAATGCTTTCTTTGTTTTTTATGCAAATAGAAAAAGCCTTGGAATCTCTTGAATTTATATGATCAAAGATGACCACCATGAATGTGTCTGGAAGCATTACCAAATGACAGACATACCAGAGACAGTTATATTATGAAGATTAAAATAGACATCTTTTAAAAACTGTGCCTTCTAAAGAACATTGGTTTTTTGACAATTCATTAACTTTACGTATTTTTAATCAAACTAATTTTGAAGCATCGCATTTGACATGATACACATCAAATGGTTACCGCTGGCTGGGGACTCAGAGAATTCTAGAATGTAGCAATTAAAGGGTTTATGCTCCTCTCAACGGGCAAACTAAACTCCATTACAATTAATTAGAGAGAGATTTACACATTCTTTTAAAGACATGAGTATGGTTTCAAAGATATTAAGTACCATGGCATACACTCCCTCCACTAGAGCCACTATGATACAAACTTGGTGTATAGATCTTTTTATTCAAACAATGATAGGAATGCTTTGTGTTTTGTTCTGCTGGGTTATTTTCTTTCAAAAACTGCAACCAGTTAATGAAGAAAGGGTTTCCTGCAAAGATATTTCAGTTACACAGGTCCACTTCTCAATGTAAAGATTGAAAATACATTATAAAAATGTTAAATAACTGACTGGTTTGGTAGCCCAGATGAATAACAAGGTACATTTTGGAACAGAAAGAAAAAATGTTATCTAACTAAAAAGCAGCTACCTCATCTGCCCCTCTAGATGGAAGATTTTTAAATTTTATTTTATGTTAACACAAGCAACAGAGTGAAATGAAAATGCAGACTGAAGAGAATTGACATTTATAAGTTTCTTAGAATTGTTTGAAAAAAATTTCTTTTAAACAATCATTTAGGGTTTTTTTTGCCCCAGTCATGTCCCATAGGTGAAGCAATCAGGACCCTCAAGCTTCACCTCTTACCAGGATTTTCTCCCTGTTTTGCTGTAGCACACTTCAGCCCCAAGCCATACTGTCTGCTATCACAACAGAGAATCACAGAATCATTTAGGTTGGAATAGACCATGGAGGTCATTGTGCCTAACTGTTAAACTAACACTGCAGAGTCCAACATTAAACTACTTTCCTTAGCACCAGATCTACAGGTTTTTTAAATACCTCCAGGGATGAAGACTCAACTACTTCCCCAGAAAGTCTGTTCCAGTGACTGAAATGGGACTTTCAAAGAACGGTGCCAATCTCTGAAAAGTTTAAAGGACAACAGCATTTTCAATCAGAAATTATGGTGTTTAGCTGCAAAGAAAACCACAGTGAGGAATCAGAAAATCTCTGTTGCAGGAAAAATTGAAAAGATTGTAAACAGCTACCAATTTTTTGTTTGGTAGGCTGAAATTTTCTAAGTTCTGATGATGCCATGAGAAGGATTTAAGGGCTTCTACTGCCCAAACAGAACTCTGCAAAGGTCAAATATATAGTTTATCTTCTTGTTTATGGCCACGTTTAACACAGTACTAAGAATAAGAAATTGTTTTACTGTCATGTGGCAACACCCCTCAGGCAGAATATCAATGAGACTAAATCTTCTACAAAGTCTAGAAAGTACTACCAAGAAGAAGTGAAGATGACAAGTAAGAAAAGGAGATGGAAAGCTATCCATAGCAAGCACAAGAAATATACTCTTGACAATTAAGGAATGTGAGATTTGATATAATTCACAATAAATCTCTATGCTGCTCAGCTCACTTGCTTGCTGTATTCCAAAATTCTATTCCTCATGTTGCTTCTACTAAAATACATATATTCTTACTGCTTTTAGGAAGAAACTCTCTGTTGCACCATTGATGGGTCTCCATAAAAACCAGAAATAATTGTTTTCTATAAAATAACCCAAAGGGGTTTTTTTCCACAAATTATTGCCAAAAGTCTGGTTGCAGAATATTGAAATTATACAAATTGGAATTGCAGTGAACAATGATTGAGACAATGGGCTATTCACTACTGCTGGATCAATTTTCTAACTGACATTAAGCTCTGTGAAGAATATTTCTGAGAATCTCACAAAAAACACATCATGGCTGATCTAAGTCTCGGGGCTAATATAGCTCATCCCTTGGCTGATTCTGATAAGAAGAGGTTATCATCCAAGCAGAGTTTACTGCAAGTTCCTGAAGAAACTTTGAAAAATTGAAGCTTTTCAATTAAATTTAAGTTCCTTTTATTTAGTTATTCACTTTCTGTGGAAAAAAAAATGTTTTCCCCACCCTAATAAAAGGACTCAATGCATTGGGAAATTCCGAAGGTACAAATTGCCACTTGCTACATTATTTGTGGTGTCAGCTTGGATGCTGTGGATGAAAATAGAATTTTTTTCTCTTGACTTCACTCAGCCATGGAACAAGCTCAATATCCACAGCAGCTAGAGAAAAGTTTGCTTCATTTAAGTTTTTCAGAGTTTTTTTATATACAGATACATGGTGTCATGGGTTTTTTTTGTTTACCATAATTATGTCTTTACTTGAAATTCATATTTAAACCATTGCATGGTTGTCATGGAATTGTTGGTAATGTGTGATTACATTATGCTGTCTTTTGCCAGGACACTTGTAAATGAGACATTATCCTTGGAGATTTTCTTGGCTGAAAATGTGAGTAATTAAAAATGTAAACAAATATTATCCATTACATATGCCACAATAATAAATACTTCAATATAATGCAAGTTAATGACTCTTTAGGGATCCAGCCTAATCCTGTTACAGTGTGTTTCATAGGTGTACAAACAAACAGTTAATCATTTAATATTTTAACACGCTTATCATATTTATAGAATATAGTTCTCAATTGCAAAAAAAAAAAACAAAAGCAGCATCACTGCCTAATAATTATAGAGCATGAAGTGTAAGAGGCAAATGGAGACAGAAACCCAGAAAGTGTTCAGGACAGCTCTTGGTCTGCTTTTCAAACAGACATTGGGTAAAGAGGATAGATATGAAAATTAGGGCATTTCTTTTGCTTTCTTTCAGCAGAGAAGATATTAAACCTCTGGTAGGGATATTTATATCCAGAGTCTGAAGAGACACGACCCAGGAGGAACGTGTCAGTCGCAGCCCGCCCTGCCCAGGCTGCTGCTGAGAGCTGGGTGCAGGGAGCAGAGCACCCCTCTGGCCACACAGCAGCCTGGGAGAGGGGCATGGATCTGTTGGAAAGGGAGCTGGGATTCAGTAGACCTTTTTGAAAGAAGGTGGTTCATTTCTGTCTTTCAGATCTTGCTCTCAGAATCAAAAAGCAAAGTAAGCCAGATGAAGAAAGTCCTCCTAGCACTGAGAGGACATTTGCAAAGGAGTTAAATGAGGGTGCTGGTGTCGGCAGCATGTGCTGCTCTTGGGGCAGAGGAACGGTGCAGTTAAGAATAATTCCATCAATAATGGAGTTACAGGGGAGACGGAGACCTGGGATGTGCACAGGAGGTCCTGGAGGAGAAGCAGTGGATCCTGGCTGGGTGCTGACTCTGGAAGGTGCACAGAGCTGCGCGTTGTCTGTGGCCCACCGTGGCCTCCGTGGACACTGTGGCTCCCTTTGGATGCTGTGGCACACACTAGAAGGACGGATGAGCTACTGAGCCCTTGGGCAGCTTCACTCAGTCCCTTCTTGGAGCTCCTTATTTCCAATGGACTGACCCACCCCATCCCAGCACAGGTGGACTAGCTGATCGTGTAGGTTCCCCGTATCCTGACATCAGAGCCTTGGCTTTACTGGGATGCCGAATAGCTCAGTACCTTTCCTGTTCAGGTAATGCTTTACGGATGGTAACCAGCACATCACATTTCCCTGGGAGATAAGCTGGCAGATGCTGCGATGGGCTGGCAGCGGCAGGCGGTGTCCATGGCCACTGTGTGCCACGGGGGCCATGGTGTGTGTTAATTGATTAGTTAATTCCTATTGAAACGAACTATCACTTCATGTCAAATTCTCCCTGGCTATGAATCTTCATCCTGCTAGTGACTTCATTTGTCACCTCAGTGAAATCACTAAAACTATTTGCTTCTCTTCCCCCATTTGTACAATAGCGGCTGAAGTTCTCATTTTCATATCTAATTAAGCCTTTTCCAAACTTGCTGTTCACCAGTTCCTGACTAATTTGCATGTGTTTCCTAAAGCTTTAAATTATAGCTTGGCAAAATTTGCTAAATTACCTTTTTGAATGGATACTGAAAACTCCTAAACACTCAGTAAATCTCAGAAACTTTTCAATAATTAGTTCCCGTAAAAGGACAGTGATCCTAGGAATCTGCATAAGGACACTGCTGAGTCATCCTTATACCAGGCTCTTAAACCTTGCACTGAACTGCTCTTTAATAACTTTGAAGTCATATTAGCAGGTAGGTCTTATTAACTGCTCTATGGATTTGAAGGCTCTTCTGGAGGACAAAGCTTATAGCAAAAGTCCAAGGATCAGTTTCGGAGAAGAAACAAAGACTCTTGTTTATTTGATGCCTCTTTTTTTTCCCCCCTATTCTTTTCTGGGATGCGTGTCTAATAAAGTCAAACCACCAGGGAATAGGAAAGAGAAAATAGCCTGTGCTCATGTCAGGGGCTTTCTCAGGAGGCCAAGATCAGCTCTCTGACAGATGAAGACATTGTAGGTGTGGGCACTTTGTAGCTATCTTCTGCTTACATTGCTTTGAGAGTAACATCTGACATACAAAAGATGGTTTGAGGACAGGCAGGCAGCAATTCCACTGGCACACTTTAAAAATGAAGAGTTTTAGACAAATCAAGCCAAATCATCCCAGAATGACATGGCCATGCCTAACTAGCGTAGCTCTTTTACATTATTCACAGAAAATCCTGTCTCCATCTTTTTGGAAGGTCTCCTAAATAGAACTTCTTTTTCCTCTAAGTTTCATCTTTCCAAATTTGTGTTACCCATTGCCTTTGATAAGAGGCTTTGGTTTGTCTATTGGAATATGTTTATTTTTTCATCCCTAAAATATTAAGTCTCTCTTGTGGTTCACAGTAAGTTCACAATTTTTACAATAAAGGACTTACTAATCCCTAGGTTTGAGGTGTTTTCACTCTGATTCTTTGATTTATGACTGTTTACAGGATGGCCCTCCTCTCACAAAATGCAAGCGAAGGCTTGGTACAGACGGTAATTGATAACACCACTTTGAGTTTCATTATATCTGCATAGCTACACAGAGATTCCACAAATCCTAATAATAAAACCAAGGATAAGCTATTCCCTTTTTTTAATCAATAGTTTACCAATCACCCGTACTTCAAAATACTGTTCAGGAGTAAAGTTACTGGAGTACAACCCACAGTGTGCCCTGCACAGTGTGGTAAATGAAATTCCTGAAGACGGCTAATACGCTGCAGTCTGAAGTCAGCTAATATCAGATGTTTGCTGCCTCATTTATTTTGATTAACTGCTTTGATGAGGGTGGACCAAAGGGTAAGCCAAAAATCCATGTCAGGGAAGGGAGATCTGTGTTTCACCATCTCAGTTCTTAAGACGTAAACATGCTATGAAGTTTTGCTTTTTTAACTCCCTTTAAGTCCCACAGTTTGCAAGGAAGAGTCATCATACTGTTAAAACTAACACCAAAAAACCTGACAGAACCATGGTCTTGTTTGTTTCGTGTTGGTGCATTCTTTGGAGAAAGGCTTGGAACTTCTGGTGCCTGGGATCTGGGATCACTTGGTTGTTTCAAAGATGCATGATCATCTCCAGTCTGTTTGTTTTTTTTCTCACAGACTTTTTCTTTTGCTGTCAACTCTACTACAGAGTTCCTGGAGCTATTTTCAGGCTTCATGTCAATCACAACTTCTCTTCCTATCACCAATACTTTGATTTCATCCTCTGTCCCCTCCTGCTACCTCCTGTGAGTGACATGGCTGCACAGGGGCCATGGTGGAGGCAGGAGACGGTGGGAGAGACATATGCCTACCTCCCAGCTGAAATTTTGGTTCTTTCCAATTCAGCTGTAGGTGATTATACCACCTGCTAAGCCTGTGGGCATGGAGCCCTGGGTAGTGATTTCAGCCATAAACTTCCTGTTTTGTGGTGTTTACCTTTGCTATGCCCCGTGACAAGTTTCTCTTCTGAGCAGTAGCCTGTGGCACTCGGCTGGGGCAAGGAGATTCCTGTGCGATGCAGTATACAAAGAGTGACAAATTAAAATGACAGGGCTGTCTTACAAGATTGGGATCTAGTGAAATGAAATATTTCTGGTCCAGGTAACAGAGGCAGTGCTACATGGTAATGTGTGGGAAAAGCCTGCGTAATTTTCAAATGTCTGTAACATAACTGAGTTTGTCACTGTCCCAGTGCTATTGTGTCGCCTCTTCCCCAGGTGCGGCTGAAAGTGTGGCTGGGGAGACTGTGTTTGTAAAAATAGGTCTATTTATAATAGAAACATTTTTCATTTTTAGCTCCTCTAGCTGTACTAATGGCAGCGGTAAAATGAATCCAAAGAGCCATCATGAGCTTAGAAAATCATACGGTAAAAACTTCTTTACAATGAAATTCGGCATATTACCTGACACCATTTTCCTCTCTTTATTTCAAACTGAATAAATAAGTTAATCATGCACACATACACACAATGCTGCTCTCTGATTTTCTGATTCCTATTGTCCTATTTAACTAATAGAAAATGTTGATCTTCTGCTATCAGCATTTCATAATCCTGAGTTTTAAATTCATTGTTCTGCATTTTAAATAAAGGCTTGAAAATTACTTTGAAGAGCTCTTTTCTCCCAATGCATCTTCAGTGAATACACACAAATATTTTGTATTCTTAAACACAGCACTGATGTACACAAATGGATAATTGCCTCTACAACTTAGGTATCTAAATCTCTGCCTTTCAAGTGACATTTTGCATGCTCATTTGTGTGTAAGATTACAATGAGGCTTCAAGTGTCCAGACTGCATCAAAATCATTCCTGAAATGCTTATGCCTCTGTTTAATTAAGTTGAAGTGAAATTCATGTTATTCAAGCACTGTTAAATCAGGCTGAAGTTAGTGAATCTGAATGACATGCTGTAGCATGATTTTAAACTAAGTAAAATATGTGGCATTTTAAAGTGCTTTCTTTTTGTTTGAGAAGCAAACCCCAGGTGTTTTACAGAGCAACCCATGGAAAATTAAAGCCTCTTTTTCATATAACTGAAAGGCAGGAAGGTCTGTGTTCATCGAAGAAACAGAAATTCCTCTTGGAAATAAAGACAATTCATGCCTTGCACTAAATTGGTAAATAGAATTAATAATTTCTGAAGCACTGTAGTAACTGAAAGATGTTTCTTGAGTGAAGTAATACCCAACCAGAAGTGCAACGGTAACTAAGTAGGCTACAAATTGTAGCCCCCCTGCCTTCTCATTTAATTTCAACTTTAGAACGATTTCAGTCCATCACTGAACATGTTGAAAGGGATCTCATTATTAAAAATTCAAAATATATTCTCCATGATCTTTTATTCTAAGAACTCCCAAATGCCTCAATGTACAGAAACACACATTTTTAATGAACCAAATGGACTTGTTTTTATAACTGACAGGAGGTGCTGGGAATTGGAATTGGAGGGGGGGAATCAGCTAATTAAATCTAAATCACCAACAGTGAACATAATTTCCTTGTCCAGTCACTTCCAGTTTCACCAGCTTCCTTGTACCAGTCTCATACTTTATTTCCTTCTCTGGTTTGGCTTTGTTACCTTTGAATTTTAATTAGACAGCTTCCTCCATGCTGCCCGGGTGCCACTCAGTAATGCATGTCATGGTGTGTGAACACAGCACTGACAGGCTCATTGCTGTCAGCTCCTGTGCCCCAGCCCAGCTCCCCGTGCCGGGAGCTGCCTTCCCGGGGAGGATCCAGCTCTGCTCCAGCAGCCCTGGGCTGCTGCCGGCTCAGGGACCACACCGGCGGCATCGGGTCACGGACACAAAAGCACGGCGATGTGACGGGACCCTCCAGGACTTTTAGCAGCTAAAATGGAAGAAGTCTCCCATCACATGCAACTGTAACTCTTCAAGGCTTACAGCACGGCCAGATTTTCACAGGGATAGGGAAGGCTGCCTCCCTGCCAAATTTCAAGTTGCTATTCTAAAATACGAGGTTGATGGATCTGCTAGGAAAGGAACTTGCCAGATTTCACCAGCATTTTTGTTCTTTTTTTTCCCCTGACAATATTCTTGAAACATCCAAATCTTCTGAGAAGTTGTCATAGCTAAATGCACCTCAGATGGTTCAAATTTGGCAAACACTTGGGAAACAGAGTTTTAGAGAGGGACTTGCTGGGAAACCTTAATAAGAAACAGAGCTAACAACCCAGTCAATGTTTACACTGAAAGAACAAACAAATAAACAATTGTGCACTTTAGTTGCCTTGACAGTAAATCTAATCAACATAACAGATTGCAATAGATCTTTTTCCCATTAAAATGAGAGCTCTGAGTAAGAGTTAAGAAAGGTAGACCTTAATTTTTTACTAGCTGAAGAAGAGTACATACAGCAATATTCCAAATTTAACTGCAGAGTAAAAAACTGTTTCACAGAACACACAAATATGTTAGGGTCTGTCATTCCTTGGAGAGAATCACTTTCAAACTGGACTCCTATTATTCACTACGCCATGATCCACCCAGACACCTGTGTGACAAGAAACTTGCATATTAGATCTGCAGAAACTTCATTCCTGCCCAGGGTTTTCCCAGATTAGAGTAAGACTTTACTTATAACATTTAGGTAGTTGCTGGAAGTATGCTTTAGGTAGCATTGCCAGAGGAATCCTGTGCTGGGAGGCAGAAGATAGGAGAGACACAGGGAAGACCTGCGGGGAAGCTTTTTTGTAGCTCCACTGATCAGCATAAATAGAAGAGAGGCATTGCTGCAGCTGTAGTCACTGAGCTACAGAGAGTCATTTTTCAGTGGGATGGAGAATTTAGGGGCCAATCCTTCACTCTCCAGCTTAACTCAGTGTGCAGGATACCAAATATTACTTCTACATTTCCCGTCGACATCATGTACATTAGACCAAAATCAAGCTGGCCTTTTGAGTTTATTATAAGCTATCTAGAGAGAGCATGAGGCATATTTTCCTTTCTTGTAAGAAATATTGGGGGAAATATGCAGCAATGTATACACTGTAATAAAACAATGAAACTGAGTAGCCACTGCTTAGTTAATTCAATATGGCCACAATATAGCTCAATCCAATTAAAATTGAATAAACATTTTTATATAAATTCAATTAATTGCTGTGGTCTTACGCGTGCATTCTACGTTGTGAAATTATGACCAATAACTTGTTCTTCCAGCACTGCTAAATAATTGCCTGAAGTCAGAGGATAAAGAATAGAGAAAGCTGAAAATCCATTATGCTCTGTAACAGTCTGACTAAAACTAATTAGCTGCTATCTAAATTTTCACACCTCTATTTCATGACCATCTTCTCTTGTAAAAATAAACACATGCACTCTGAAATGAGGTAAACATAAATGCTTTTCAAAACATGAACATAGCAGGTCCAATTTTGAACTCAACTCTGGCTCCCTGGTATGTGGCAAACACACTGGAGGGGTCAGGGGTTTTGGGAAGGGGATCGCCCCCGAAGGGAGACAAGAAGGGGAGTCCCCAAAACAGCCCAGCTCATTGCTGCTCCAAATGCTCCCTCAGAGCTTTATAATGTCACAAATACAATGATTACTTTTAAATTTCCTGACCGATGTGTTTTGCATGTTGAAAATGTATGGATTTTTGCTAAGTTTAAATAGGTGTTGAAATTTGAAAGATGTCATGCTGGTGCACAAGAGCAGCAAATACTTATGACTCTTACTGCTATGGGTTATGTAAAGCACCTGAATAATTTGGGAAGAGTAGGACTTGCAGGGAGATGAAATTCCATTCCTCTTTAAAATTAGTTCAGATTATCTCCAACTTTTGCAGACTCACAGGGTCAGTGTCAGGAATGTACAGAGACACTTATTGTGGAAAAATTATTATAATAATAAAATACTGATCTTTTTGTATGAAATTTTAATCTCTTCAGGAAGCGCACTCTTACACATTATAACAATATCGACTAGGTAGAGTTGTGATGCATTTACAATTGTCATTTACCTGTCAGGAAATGCCTTCTATTGTGAAGAGACAAAAAAGGACTTATCTTGGTTTCATATGTTGATACAGCCAAGTTTCGTCAAGTATTTCTCTAGTACTATTATTTATAGGTTCACATAAGCAGAGGTTTTAACATACATTGGTTTATCCAGCAAAACTCAAAAGCAACTCATTCAGCTGGTTGGGCTTGATTAGATGGGGAAACAGAGGATCACTCTATAGCTAAACTCTTTATTAATTTGTGCTATGAAATTCCTAATCTGAAACTCAGAAGCATTTAGAACACCAGTGCCTTCTAGAGAGAGGATAATACAGACCGTGAACTTAGTAGAAAGGAGGCCTTAAGGGTATTTACTATGGACACATTACTCCCAGGAGATCTGAATGAAGAACTCTACCTAAACTATTTTTATTTAAGAATCATTTGTACAAGGGAGTTCGTCTTATTGGCCTTCTTCAGCTCATTATAAATGAAAGTCCTAAAGTGCTTTCAAAAACCTGTGCATTTTCTTGGAAGCAATCAGTGAATGCAGACAATAGTAGAACAGAGGACAGCAACATTTTCTCTTTCAGCAAGATTAAGAACTACTTTGCTTATTTATCAGCTGAATAGCACTTTGGCTGCCCATGAGACTGAGACGGAGCCACTATATTGGTAATTACTAGACCAGGGCATTCTCCAACTCTTCTGGCAAAGGTTTGGCCTTTATTTCCTCACTTTGCAGACCATGAAGCTCAATGGAAAATTGAGCAATAATCAGTCCCTGACTGGGACATGATCCTGTTGCGTCCCCAAGCTGCCTTGACAGCGTTAGAGCTTGTTTTACGTTACTTCTTTTGTCTTGTAACACGTACATTTTGTACTACAGTGGCATAGGCACAGCACTGGACTAGACAGCTGTCCAGGTTTAGCCTTGCCTATAATGCAGTAATGTAGACATTCATGCTGAAATATGCTCATATGTGGTCTTAGACACTCTCACCTGGATGAGGCTCTGCAACCTAAAAATTCTGCATAGTGAGTGTTCCTCAACCTCTGCATCTTTCTTTGGATGGTAGGCCCCATCTTCCCCTCCAGCAGCACTGTGCTATGTCCTAATGCTGTGTCTGGAGGTGTCCTCCAGAGCAGGGCACAGCCCAAGCACAGCGTTTCCCTTCACCACCCAGCCAGCAAGGGAGGGACGTGCCAGAGATGGGCACTCACAGGCACTCCTCAGAGGGTGCTGTTGAGAGAGGAGGGATTTCTCCCTATGGGACTACTTCCGTAACATTTTGCTCTATCCTTCCAAGAATCAAGCCAGCGGCTTGTTGCCAAACCAAGAGCCTGTCTTGGCTATCAGATCTCATTTACGTCAGTGAGCAGTGGTCTCAGCAAAAGAAAATGTTCACAGTCAAAACTATTCTCAGTGTAATCAAAATAGTCAATGCATTGTCAAGGAAGAGTGGTGATGCCCTACCAAATAAATGTCACTTTGGAAGCAAGTATATTAACAAAAAATATATGTGTAGGCAAAGTCCAGACACTTGTTTTGACAGAGTATGATTTTACTCCCTTGTCAAACTTCTCTTATTACACATGGAATCACACACTCATTTTCAACAAGTACATGACGATGCAGGAGATTACCAGTACATCACAGCATGTATTTGCCTTTGGATTGCCTTAACGTATTGTTAGGCTTATCCAGCTAGTTGGAGAATACACATGAACCAAATTCAAGCACTGCTTATGCTTCAATTACAAAGGTTTATGCTGGACCTATGCTCTGCATCTCCTCTTTCCACCGGGATACATTTCTGCAGAGTGATTTAGATACTTATGTGCCTCAATGGATCTCCTTGTTGTAAACATGCAACTTTATTTAAAATATGAATTCCTGAATTAGATGCAAATAAAATGTTAAATAAGAGATTTTCATCAGTAATTATCTACCAATAAAAATAGTTTTATATGCTTAATAATGAATATAATTGGAATTTTTTATGCACATTACTGTGTAAGTATTTGCAATTATTGGTTTACATTATTTTTCTATCAATCTTTATATCTCTATGGAATAAAAATCCAGTACATTTTTAACCCAAGCATATACATTTGTAAACCAGATAAATGTTGTGATTATCTTTTCCTGTATATAATTCCTCATGAGGGATTCAGTTAATTGAACATACCTTTCAAAACATAATCTATGGCTTAATTAAGCTCAGCAAATATAAAATTTGAAACCACATACCCTCTATTGGCAGCAAAGTTAGGGACTTTTTTTATTCCAATGCTACTAATGACTGCTTTGCAGGCACATAATACATGCAGGTAGCATGACTATATCCAAAACAGAAGTTAAGTTTTTGATTTCCCTGTCAGGGATCAAAAGTCTTTTTTTTTTATACATACGTCAACTCTTTCAATAACAAAATAAGAACTTATTGACATTGAGTAGATTTCATAGCTTGTAGAAAAGACACATATCATTGTAATGTGTGAAATTTTAATCAGAAATGTTGTGAAGGATAAAGGTAAACTGACTGCTATAATTAATGTGTTCTGCCACAGATATTTAGCTGACACATTTGAGAAGTGTGGTTTATGTTAACTATTCCACTGCTTGAATTCTGTCCTTGCTAAATGATGGTACTGTTTGACAGTTTTCAGTTACGATGCTTTCCTGTCTTCAGTAAAGTTTTTCTTCATCTAGGGTATGATCCTGTAAACCAGAAACTTCCAGTAGTGCAGTGGTAGGTGGACAATGGACATGCTGATGTAGACAAGACTGTACTTGGTAATACGTGTTAAACCTGCTGGCAGAAGTTGTCAGGCTAGGACCACTTGAATATTGCCTTTCCTCTCCCTCCCTCTTTAAGCATTTCAAACATTCTATTTATTTTATCATTCAGATTATGATAACTTGTGCCCACAGCCATAGTCTCTCATATCAAATAAAGGTCATGTTACCCATGGAATGCAAATTACTAAAATCTATTACCACAACAGTAACAAGGATGGAGTTATAAGAAGATTATTGTTCTCAAAACAAAATGCCTATCTGTTACATCTAATGCATTTTTGGAAAAAGCCCAAGGCCCTGATTCTGCCACTGTTCCTTGCATTGAGTAGAACCATATGGTCCCATTGGAGTTGATCTAACTGCCTTTGGAGTATGCTACCACTCAAAATAAATAGGAGTGGCAGGATCTGGCCCTGAATGAGCACATGGGCTCTGCACCCTGCCCTAGAGGTTAACAAACTGGGTAAGAAAATTCCAGGGCTGAAGGGGATTCAGCTGAGAAGGCCCTCTCTGATACAAACTCCCACCCCTCCAGATGTAGGGCCTCTTAAGAGAAATGCTCATTCAACCTACATTCACTTTGGTAGGTTTCAAAGAAGATACATTCTTTTTACATATAATTTATATATTGTCCTATTTCCAGAAGCAATGAGCTGCCTGTGTAACTAATTGCTTCAATGAAGGAATGACAAACCTGGGACAGACAGGAAATAACAGCTTCGGAATTGCATTTGTCATTCTGAAGCAAGAGAAAGGACTTTCTGGTGCAAACAATATTTGGTCTCACAACCAACAGAATTCATTTCGCAGTCCTTAGGCACCTAGCTTCTCTCTGCCCAGTAAAGACCACCCTAAATGCACATTTTCTTTTCCAAGCAAATAACGTTTAAAAAGTTGCTCTTGCAAATAGAAAAAAATTGTTAACTTTTGCTGCATCACAAACCCCCATCAGTACAGCACATTACAGGGCATATTTTCAAAGGGTACCATGTTATAAGTGTGCAAAATAAATCCCCATGAACTGTCTGAAATAGATGATTAAAGTGATTTCCTCAGAGCGCAAACAGAGGGAAAAGTATTATTTAAGAAAAATCCCATACTAAAAGTCAGGGATTCTGATTCTTTACTTTGCTTCTCCCTCGGATATATCAGTCTTACCTGAAAAGATCTACTGCAGGCGCCTCTTGCCATGCCAGTATGGGTGTGCAGCAGACAAAAGACATACCAGAAAGGGGAAGACAGATATGCCACTTAAATTAAATAGGAAATGAATTGGCCAGCAAGTTGGCATGTCTGCTGAGACAAATCATAGACAACATGTCTCTCAACAACAGAACTTATTTGTTTTCTCTTGCCAACAGATTCATCACTGCCCAGGCAAAACAGGCAAAATACATTAGTGTCATGGTAAACTGATAAAGAGAAGTGCCTCAATCTAGCATCCTCAATGGCGAAAGTCTTAGGGCTGTATTGATCTGTGTTATATAAATCTTGTTTTCTGTCTGCAGAAGTGAATCAGGAATGACCCTTAAGGTTAACAAACATTGTAATGTCTTTCAGCTGGGGCAGATGCCTATGTGCTCCACACATTGTATTTGGTCAAGTCCCATCTTGTCATTTTACTGCCAAGGAGCTTAACTAATTGCTGGCAATCATAAGACAGTTTGATGGAAGCAAAGAATTCCTACAATTGTTGCCCCTCTCCCTTTTTTTTCTCAGCCTTAACAAGCACTCAAAGCCATGTAGCGGAAAACAATCAACACTGAATTAGTCAGCAGGAGTCTTAGCTGAGCTGGAACTTTATGTAATTGGCATGTCATGTCCGTACATAGCCAGAAGCAGGCCTGATTAAGCTGATGTATTTTGTTTCAGTAAACTTTTACAAAAGCCACTTTACCTCCTCTTATGTCATTGCATGTGCTTAACATGAGATTTTTCTGCAGAGCAAAGGCACTAGACAGTCACCACAGGCATTTTGGATTGGAGAAGTATTGTCATACTGGCATGTGCAATATTACATAACAACCGAGTGCCTAGAAAGAGCCAGTAACAAAAGAAGCAAGTTCGTTATTGATGCATAACTGTTATACCAAACTTCTTTGGTTTCTGTGCACAAGTTCATTTTCTACAGCCTCTTTAAGCAGGTTTGAGAAAACAAGATGCTAGTTACAGTTTTCTGTTAGAACTATTTCCAATTAAACTTGCATAGTTTTCTTGAGGTTTAGTAAAATGATTCCCATGCAACAAGGAATCCTTCCAGAGGAGATACTACTCAGGGCACTTAAGCAGTCCACCCTATCTGATCCAATAAAATTTTACTGTGCGTTTTACTTCGCCCTACAGATAGATTTAGTCTTAAAATGCTAAAAATGCCAGTCTCCATGGAAAAAGAAAGTAGCTAATGCTTATTGCTAAAAGTAAATCATAAAGCTTAAGGCACGCCAGCTGTATTCTTTCGTAGCAGTGTCCTTTTTGTCATAACCTTAAATCAAACGATATAGTTGAACTTGGCATAGATTATTAAAGCTAAAGAGTGAGTATTCCGTGCTTCTATTACGTCATAGTTGACAATATAAAGACAAGATTCAGGCAACTAACGGAGCCTTTTTCCTTTTGTCATAGAAAGGTCAAGCTAGTTTTCCACATTTTATATGTGTGTCATTCTCAATATAGCAACAGAATCTCTTATAGAAAACAATGTAAGTAAATGTCTCTACGAAGCTACTAGTCACCTGATCAAAAGCCAATGTTGAAAAACACTTCTAATGACTTTCTCTTATGCATCAGTGCACCTACTAATGAGCTGCCAGAAAAGGCTTTGCAAAGCTTTGCTAAGATAGAGCAGGAATGTGAGAAGCCTGAGATCTAACTTCCCTGCTGTGATCCCTGCCTTTCTACTAACAGGGAGCCCAGGCGCGGAGCTACTAATGAGCATGCTGGAGAGAGTGTCCAGCCCAGCTCCGGCTAGAGACAATCCACCTGTCTGCTCTCCGATGCAGGGTATGGTGCATGACAGTAAGACACCCCGTTGTATTTTGTCCTTAAATAATTTAGGTATTTATTGATTTTCTTCACATTTTTATTTTGGGGATTTTTCTTATTGTTTTGGTTTGGTTTGGCTTATTTTTTTTTTTTGCATTGACCTTGCTCTCAGTAGCAACTCTCACTGCCTTTGGAAGAAAGTAGCAAGTTTCAAAAGCAGATTTTCCCTCCGTAACTATCATTTGATTTGATCTAAGGAAAACACTACTGTTATAGCACATATTGCTCTCTGGAGTTTCAAGTTTATTCCTCCTATAACATAATCATGCGTCCTTAGCTTGATATTACAAAAAATGGTAAACTAATATTAACAACTTCTAAAAAGCATCCCAAATGTCCTTTATTTGAAGCGGAAAAATAAAAGATGTAACAGCTGCCCGACAGTAAAAATAGTGCAAATTGCATAAATTAGAGCCCATATTACAAAAGCACCACACTCAACATCTTTATCTACAGTCAAAAGCCAGCAGGATACTGGTATAAAACATTTACTTAACTCTGTTTGCAGAAATTCTGTATGAATGGAATAGTTGCTGCAGGATACCTTTTAAATCCAAGCCACTCATATAATGCATCATGACCATACCTGGCTCTCTTTGGGCTTTTCTTGAGGTTACCCTGCCATTTAATATTTTGTTAGCCAAAGAGACAGGTTTGCAGAACAGACACTAGACAACATTGCCAGTCAGCAGTAGGATGTCACAATTATTCTGAAAGAAACACAAAAACGTAGTAACAGGATTCAGTGATAAATTTCCTGTATTGTGCTCCAGATTGTCACTGGGAAAAGCTATTCAGGTCAAACAAGCCAGCCAAATGATTTGCTGTTTCCACTTCTTGTTGCCTCTGTTTCCTAACTGAGTTTTGACATTAGAAAACCTCTAGTATGTCACACCTAGGAAGAAAATGCGTCCTCAGTGCGTTATTGATCTCCCATAGTTTCTTCAAATAAGTCTTCACAATTATGAAAAAGTATCTCAGGGATCTATAGTCTCCTGTTGATACTAATTCTCACTGACATTAATGGGACTTGTGTGTGCACACTGCATAGGGAAAAGAAAACACACTATTGATGTTCAGGACTACCACTTGGAAAATCTAATATTAAAATACAGTAGTATTACAAGCACACTCACCTCCACACTTGTAGGCTAGTCATTCTGAGTAGGAGCTTTAATTTTCAATTCAGTGAGTTCTCCTTCTGAGAAGGAGATAATATTTTAGAAATATTTAATTTTATTTTTTAATTTCTTTTTTTCTAGCTAGCACCTCGGCTTTCCATTCTTAGAAGATTTTTAAATAGTTGCTACTTCTTTGTTGAAAAGAGAACTTAACAATTTTAAAAAGTTTCCTGATTTCCACCATTTCAGCTGAATTTACTGGGGCACGTTGAATATGAAATCTTGAAAAAACAAATGTTGGGAGTAAATTTCATGAGTGCTGAAATAAATTATTCAGGTGTATAAAAGTTTGAGAATGTTAGTAAACTTGCTTGGGCCACATTTTTCTGAAAATGTGTAGTGCATGTAATGAAAGATCTCTTATAAATACTTCACTATTCTCTTGACACTTAGCCTTAATAAATACCTAAATGGTACCTGGTAAGGCAATCTAAGCATCCTTTAAAGATGCTGGAGAGAGTCACCAGATTTATGGAAGAAAAAAACCACTGATAGAGGCTCCTGAGCAGAAAATAACCATCTTCTAGGGGGAAATGCTGGGCTCTCCAGTGCTTCTGTAAACACTCTTTGGCTGCTTAAGAAATCTTGCAGCATGGAACTCTCATCCTTCATGTTTCTACCATCCGCAAACTCCTCTCAGATCAGTGAGAAACAGTGACCTTGTTATGCTGAACTGGTTATGTTGGCTTTGCACTATCTCTCCCTCTCGCTGGGGAGTTCTTTAACACTGTTGTATCATTCAGCCTTGCACACTGAATGAGCCTGAGACTGATCTGCTCAGTGGTGAGGTACAGCTTACAGACCAGAATAACTCAGTGGAAAGAAATCAGGCACATAAAGGAAACGGGGTGCAGTTTCTGGCAACACACACCTTCAGACAAGGTCCGGGGAAGGGAGGAATATTCCTACTCCTCTGTTCTTCTTCTGTCCTATTCTGTTCTTCCAAAATCCCAGGATGAACAAAGTTGCCCATATCTAACACAACTTATTTCTTTTCCTAGGAACATTAGGTTACAAAGAACATGTAAAATCTACCCCTCTTGTTAGACTGCAAAGCCTAGCTCACACATGAGATTACTCATATAAACTCTTTTGCTGTATTTTTCTGTAAAGTGTTCTGTGCCCATTAGTGCATCAGCACTATTCTCTGAGGATATACTGTATAATAGAATTAAACGTGCTTTGAAATTGGCAATCATCTTTCAGCCTGTGCAGTGAAGGAGATACATGAGAGAATGGAGCTTTTCTAGCTCTATCTCCTCAAAAATTAGTTTATAAAAAAATTTCTGTGAAACATTTTCCCTATGAATGCACAGATTTTTCAGAATTTCAAATGGAAAACTTCAAAGTGTGTTGATAAAAATGTATTATTATACTGTTGTCAATATTTTTTATTATTTGATTTATTTGAATAAAAAAATACAATAACATTAGAAACTCAGAAAAGAGTATGTTATTAGAACAGATTATCTTTCAAAATATTTATTTTACCTCCCTAAGTTTTTAGCTACGGGTAAGATTTTTTAAAAATAATTTCTTACTTCTTCAGAATGAAGGAAAATTTTAAAATTCAAGAATTGATAGTGTTTGATCAACTCTGATTTATCATAAGCTCACACTTTTGCTGCTGGTTTGACAACAGAGTTTTCCCTCTCACATAATCGTGGCATGAAATAAATATTCCTTTTAATAATTTTGATTCATTAGCAGGAGAGGTTGGTTTCCCCAAAATAGCCGAAATATATGTGGATTTATGAGTCAGAGCAGAAGACCTCTCTAAATGATAGCAACAATTTACAGAGAGTTCCGAGAAGACTAATAGAAATGGTTATGAGGCTGAAGACATGTATACATATAATTTCACAGAGTAATAAGTAAGACATATGGGGAGAATGATAACAGTCTAAATTTTTAAAGCATATTAGCAAGAGCGATAGAGAAAAAATTAGACTGAATATTAAAAAAAAATTCCTGAAAATGAGCTGAGTTAGGCAGTTGAATAGTCTCCAAAGGACTGATGGGAACCCAACTGCAAGATACATTACAGCTAGACTAAGAGGGCCATCGGGGTGACCCGCCAGGTTTCACTTTTTTCCATGTTGGTCTTCAAAGAATTGAAGTACTAGAAAGTCAGAAGAAAACAGCACGAAGAATTTTCAGATCCAAGGCCGCCTTCATATGATTATTTTATATCTTAGCTGAGATTTGCAATTTCCTGTCATCTTATCTGGGTTCCTTGGTCAACTCTGGGTGATAAGCCAATGAGATGCTGAATGACTTACCTTGGCTGCTGGTAAAGTTAATGTGTTCTAACAGATTTTATACGCGATGATTTATGTATTTAGGATTTTTACGTCAATAATTACCGTACATGTTATACGACCATTTCATAAAATTACACATCACCATAAAATAACTGTATATGGCATATTTAATTTTGAACTTCCAAAGACAAAAAATGGAAGTAGTTACAATAATCATTATTTTCAATTTTATGTAGTTAAGTGGTTTTACAAAAAAAAATTAGCCTTCCAAATTACATAGTTATAATGTGTTAATGGTAGCATAACATGTCATTACATTATGCAGCTTAATTTCATAGATATTATATATAGTTGGATATTTTAGACTCTTTTATCCTTACAGTTATTACAAGACACTGATTTCTTTCAAACCATATTCTGTTTAACACTTACTCAGTATAACCTTTGATGATCCAATTCATTTGGACACTTGGATCACAAAAGAAATTGGTGCTATTGCCTTTCTTTCTTATTATGAAATGGGAACAGTGTTCCAGCTCCTTGCAGTTTTCCCTGTGAACCTCTCCTTTTTTATTTTTCCTTACTTATAAAACATGTTCTTCCAAGACGGCTGATAGGACAAGAGTGCTGCTCAGAGTGAAGACGATGATGAAAGTCACCTTGTCTGTGCTCTGTGCTCTTCTAACAGTCACCTATGAGGCTTGGATTCATCCTACCTAACTTTTATAACTGGACACCTAATCTAGGTACTTCAGTTAAATTCTTGGAGTCAGGTGGGATGGATCCGGGACTAAAGTTCCATATATACCCCCAAGGTATCTAGGCTACTCAGACCTTTAAATTATGCCATTGCACCCTATTGTCCTGTGCTGTATGTGTGACTGCAGGGGGCTCAAGGGCAAAGAGTGGTCTTGTGTCAAGAAAATGAAAGAACAGATGACGTAAAAATCCACCAAAACTCTCTGATGTTCACAACAAAAAAGAACTTTAAATACTTCTTCTGATGTTTTGCCTTGATTTCTTCACATAAACTTAATCTCTTTTTGATCCACCCTCGAAGTATTCAGACCCCTTAGGATTTTTAATTTATCATCTTCTCTATTTACTTCCCCTTTAAGGCGTGTTGTCTCAAAATTTTAATTGGTATGGAATTCATTTTGTCCTCAAGGTCATTAATGAATATGTTGAATAATGCTGATTCCTGTTCCTGACCCCTAAGTACTCCCATCAACACAACCTCCTAGCCACTCACAGCTACATTTGCAACATCTCTTTACCTGCTATTTCTCATTTCTTTCTTCAGCCACATATAATTATGGCTCTACAGGAGCATGCATCATCAGCATGTAAAAGAATTCTCCTTAACCAACCTGCACAACTGGAAAGGTAACTTCATGTCTGCACACTCTTGTCTTTGTCTAGCCAGTTGGGCTGGAGGATGGTGTACAGAGAAGAGAGGCTATTCTGATCAGTCTTCCCCACGCTTCCCATTGGAAATGATTTATGACACATCAAGTCCCTCAAACATTGCTCAGATATTTTCCTGGAAAGTTAAATCAGCATAGCCCATAAATGGACTGGAAATTATGCCATGTAACCAACAGTCTCTTCCATGCCTGGCCTCTCTTTCAGTTAGCACAGCCAAAGCATGGACCCCGACTGCTAGACTGCTTCTTCTTGCAATAAAATATTGCTGGGAATATTGGGCCACAGACAATAACATAATCCATAGTACTGCAGATTTCTTCTTCTTTTAATCTTTTTTTTTTTTTTTCTTGAGAATTAGCAGGCTCTTTCACAAAAGCAATAGTTTTAAAAGAGACTACACTTACAAGAAATCAATTACTTCAAATGTGTAAAGGAAAGTGTTTCGAGGTATAAAAAGAAAGCAGAAGAGAGTAAAGCATCACACAGTACAGATAAGAAAATAAGATTTTTGCCTAAGGACCTTCCCCTTGCAGCAGAGTAAGACAGGTATTTTAGCTGTGACTCTGTCACGTGTCATCTCGGTCTTTTCTCCACGTTCTTCTTGCACTGTAGTTAAAGCCTTATCAATCCAGTATTTCTATATACTCTTTCAATTATGAAGTAATTGTTTATATCTAAGTTACTCCACCATGCCCTCTTGGATGGCCAGAGTTTCCAAACAATAATTAGTTATGATTTGACACTTTCCTTACAGTTTCTTTTCTTGCTTTAAAAAGGACCAATTGTAACAACCTCTGCTGAAGGCTACTGTAGTCCCTTCCTGGGTTTTGACAGTACAAATTGTTGTTCAAGACTGAATTTCCTACGGGTGCCTCACACCTTAACCACCATGTCTGCAGAGTCAAACTGACCTATAAGTCCCTCACCAAGTTGTAGAGTCACTGTGCTAATGGACTCTAATAATAGAGCCTTATGTAGGACAGCAACAATTAAAACATAAAGAGAAATCTAGTCAAGTATGTCTCTTTTTTATCCAAATGCATTCCTTCGATTTGCTAGTATAAAGTGATGCTTCATGAACACATCATCCAAACACTGATAAAACACACGTAACAACTCTGATGTCTGTCTTCAGACTGGGACAGTGCATAGGCTGCTATGTGATATATAATATCAAAGGAACAAACTAATCTCTAAATCCATTATTAGAGCCCTGGTAATATTTTCTGTCTTTCCATCATCTGAAAAGTTGGCAAATGTATGTTCCGCATCATCAGTGTAACAATCTTCGTCTAACATTGTTATACATATTTCTGTAGCATTTTTACTACATACCAACAAAAATTGTTTCACTCAGCACTCAGCAGTATAGGTATTTTTTAACAACTCTAATAAATCCCAACATTTCCGCAAGTGATTTTAATGCAGATCACAAATGAAAAAAATAAAAAATATATATGCAGAACTGAATGCGCACACAGCTATATTATGAAGAAATATACACTTTAAATCAACTAGGACTGATCAAAAATTGTTCTTCCAAAATGGAGCTGTACCCTGGGCAGTTGGACTACGAGGCTCTAAATGGGAAAGTTACATTACTGAGTTCTTTTATATTAACATTTTTTTATATTCTGTTTTGTATTTTAGGGATTTTGCACAATAGATTCCAAAGCAATCCAAATTAACAATACCTTCCAATTTTCCTTAAAATCTTTGCTGATTCAGAGGACAGATCTACTGCTTTCCCACTCTGTTTAATATGTCGCAGGAAATATGAAAGTCAAGATAAAGCTAATTCAATAGAAGTACTGTCAAAACAACAAAAAATGGATGTCTTTAACTGCCACCAAGCTGAATGGTCCATAAAGATCCTTGGCATAGACCCTTCTTTTTTCTCAACAGTTTCTTCTGAGATAATAAAGTATTAATAACTAAGTGTTCCATTCAAACGGATGTTCAGACATCCTCAGTCAGGACTTGCCTGATTCTCATACCAGGTTAGTCAGCAACGTCTGTAGATTCTCCTCTACCCAAATCCTACTCTTACACTTCCTTCCAGAAAGGATGGCTTGCTCACCAAGGTGACATGATGCACTTGTTTTCAGTGATAAAGCTGTGTCAGGCTATTACACAGCATAAATATTTCCAGCTACTTAAATTCATGGAAATCAGCACTTCAGGAATTTTCTAGGATTTTGGGTGTCTGCTTGGATGTTGTACCAATAATTTTCACACTTCAAGATCTACTGCTACCATTGCCAAATCAGTGCAACTGTTGATTAATTGAAGATCACGACTAGTACTTGAAAAAATTGTTTGCAAAAACCACATATTGACTTAGCCATCATAGTGGAAGACAAAAAAGGCAAATGTTCAACTGAAAAGTAAGTTTACAAGTATTGCTGCCTAATACATTTTCTTCTAATGTGCTGCAGGAACTCTAGCCCCCTGTCTCCCCTACAAGGCAATGTGCACCCCTCTGGATCCTGCTGTGCATACAACTGCAGACTTCTATATACAAGAAGTGCTAGATACAGGCTTTCAGCTACAGCTCTGAAGATAATCTTAACAACAACACACCCAAAAAGGTTTGTACAAAACAAGCAGAGATTATCTTTCAATGCTTTGCTTCACAGAATTACGTGACCTACGGGTTTACGAGTATCAGCACGTTCAATTACTTTCCTTTGGAAAAGTTTTTCCCACTTACTCTAAACTGCATATGAAGCTGCATCTTCTGATATGTGTTTATACATCATACATTTCCCTTCAAATCTAACTCTTCGAAGGGAGTAATTACACAATTCAAATCTTCAGAATAAGCCAGAAATTCCAGGCTTTAGTCATTTGCCAGTCAGCAAAAGTTACTGTGACTATGACTGTCAACTACTCAGGAGCATGTTCATTTTCTTAGATATTCAGCCACTTTTCATCTTGCAAGGCCATTGAAATGTTGTTAGTGCCTATCTTTCCCATAACATTTTTCATCAAAACTCATGTGTGAACACTTCTTAGAGGAGGTAAATGTCTTACTGTATTTAAGAGAGAGAGAAAAATGATGATATAAGGAGGCTGAGTATTTCCCCCAAAGTCTTTCAATGAATGAGCAGCAGGAGTGCAGCCTAGCCTTTTTGGTGCTCTGCCCAAATAATGCATGATGATAGTCATGCCTTACTCCTTGCTAAGAAACCAGTAAAAATATAATACCATCAGAGCTGCAGAGGCAATCAACACTTTCTTGAGACAGGTTTTAAGTAAGAAGGTTTTAAGTTTTGTCCCTAACATCTTGCTTGGTTGGTTCATTCTTCATACAGTGACAACACGTCACCTAAAGCACACAAGCACGCATTGGTACTAGTTTCTAGTACTGGCCCTAAAAGCAGGACAAACATCAGTAAAGCAGTGAACATCAGGAGCTACTGATCCTAAATCTTGCTCAGGAGCAATGTTCCACTAAATAGGATTTTATTCTTTCAGGTCAGCAGCAAACTTAGTTTTACAACAGCTTAGGAAAAATAAAAGGTATTTTATCGAATATTTTAGACGTGAAACCAAAGAATGCAGCAGGGGAAATTGCTGCTATACTTGTTAGCTCTCATACTAATACAACTAATACAATGGGTCTTAAGGCCCATTCATTTTAAATGGTGATCTATATTCTCCTTCCAATTGCCATAGCCATTGAATTGGCAGAAAAAACCCAAACAAAGCAAGACCACATGTCAGACGGGTCGTGTAAATTTTGCTGTGGAAGACGTTAATAATATTGCCATTTTAGTAGTCATCTACGAGTTTCAGAATTAACAAGCCAACAAGGAAAAAAAGGGCCATTCATAGTTTCCAGGTTTTCTTTTGGCTAGTGAAATGCAACAGTATTAATTTACAGTTGGAACACATAGACAAGGTTTTACTTCTGTTTTAAAACAAAAAGCATCATCTTAGAAATTTTTTTTATGGTAATAAAATGTGAATCGTGCATCTCTGATACAGATAAGACCCTACTTTTCAGTGATTGGCAAGAGTGATTTCAGTAGAAAGAAGATTTCTACTCAGATATTTTCTCTCGATTCAGCATTTAAAAAAGAAGCTCTAGTGTACCTGGCGTATCAGTTCTCCCAGGGAAAACTCATCTAGGTCTACACAGTCATAATTTAAACATTCAATCACATCAAATTAAGCAATAGAAATAATGAATTAACCCATTTTGGCAAGACTACCAGAATTCCCATTTTTAAGTACTGCATTTTTTACATAGCACCTAGTAGGTCTTTTGTTTTATTACAGTCACATGCTAATACACTTTTGAAAAGAGTCCTACAAAAATTTCCTCTTTTAAACTGAAATAAACTCAAGCCCTGTATGCTCATGGGGAGAACCTGGCTTTTTTGGTTTTTTACCTTTAAATATAAATGCTTTCCTATAACCACAGCCTAGCAGGGAGGCAATGCCACTCGGCAAAAAAAGTTATATTAAGTGCACTTGCTGGAACTGTTTATACTTTGTTCCTGAGAAATAGATTGAGTACTTGATAGTATAACACAATGAGAGGTACGGGTGGTGGAGATCGGATCGGATGCTTGGGCGGGGGGAGTGGGGAAGTGTTGCTACCCCAGGAATTTATTTTTAAAGTGTCTGCTATTTCATGCAATCTGGTCTATTTCAAAGGCAAACAATTTGCTCTTCAGAAGTATCTTTATGAGCCCCAAGGGATGAAACTCATCCCTGGCAGAAATGATTTAGCAGTATCCAGAGAGGGGGTGAACTCCTTGAGAGGCAAGGGAATAATTTTTTGAAGGGTGGCAGAATTTTAACAAGGGCCTCTAGTGAGTTCTTGTGAACCCCTTTCAGCACATCACTGTTTTATTAAAATATTCTTCTCAAAATACTGAAACACTGACAGCTCCTGTAAGCTTGCCAAAAATTGAGTAAGGAATAAAAATAAAATGTTAACTTGACATGTGTGAATAATTTTGATTTGATGATAACACCTTTTGGAATCGAGGCCATATTCAAAGCTGACTCGTAACACATTCACATTTCTAACTTACATGAAATAACTCAAACTTTTCAGGCATTGTTATGGTGCGGTGAAAGGAGGAGATGGTAGGAGCCAAGCTCAAGCTTCCCTCTGAGTTAAGTGAAGATTAAAAGTATTTTAGGTCTTTCTGTCTGAACCTAGTGGGACCAAGGTCATACCTGGTATGCGCAAAACAAGTTGGTTAATTCATGCTGGCTGGTTAAAGTAACAAACTGCAATCAAACTGAGTAAACATCAAAAGAAGGAGGTAATTTTGAGATAATAGATTTCTGACTCTGGACGAAGTACTGAGAAGATATTGTAAGGAACATCCATATTCTGACAAGATCCAGCACTGCACTGTCTTGTGTGGGTCTGTTCCACCTCTGGGTCTCACCTGGGCCTCTTCACACAGTGAGAGACCAGGCAAAGAGGAAGATCAAATGAACTATAAGAACCTCTTTGAACAAACCCTTGATGTAATGATTTCTATAAGACCAGCACCATACACTGCTTTCCACACCCTACCACATTAGAACCTCAGATGGTTAATTTTAGCAGGGTAACAGTGAACTGACTTTATTTTTCCCTCTGTTGTCCACGCTGTTGTCTCTGTTCCTGAACTCTTGACGAGTAGCCGCCACTTAATGATAGCAAGGCTGGCAGGTGAATGGCTGTCAGTAGTGTCAATTTATCTATAAATCTCTGATCAAATGTGGTCAGGAAACAAGGGAAGCAAAGTTGAAGGTGAAAAGAAAAAATTTAAATACTATGCTATAAATAAGTTCTACCGCAGTCAGATGTACCTGCTCACAGCTGTAATGATAGAAACACACTCTTACAGAAAAAAGGCTCCAGGTTTCTACTAGGTACAAGAGTACTTGTACCCAAAAGTCATTCTCTGTTTTCTTAGTGAGAAAAGAGTGTTCTTAGGCATTATATTTTTAGACATTCCTAAGGGCTTTTCAAGGGACTCTGACCTCCTTTGGGACAGTTTCTCAGCTAGACAGGGCTGCTGCATGCTGTCCTGGGGGCGTAGTGGCATTTATCTCTAACTCATGTGACTTTCTCTTGTCTCCAGTTTATAAGTCAAAGTGATTAATCAAGTTCTCAGAGCTCAGTCGATTGTGTAAAAACATACATGACACAAACCCGCCATCCCTTATGTGGCTACCGACTCAGCTAACCTGTAGATCCCGCAGCATGGCTGTTATGCAGTCTGCCTTGTGTTTATGAATAGATTTAAATGCTACTCAGGACAAAAACACAGGTGAACTTGGCATATGTCCATTATTTCGCTGACTCCTGTATGCATTCAATTCATCGTGGATCAGAGGTGTAACATTCAAGTGTATAATATTACTAATACAGCACAGCCCGTTTTTAGGTCCTACCAAAAGGCATGAGGTAACATTGATAAAGACTGGCAAACCTAATAGGCAAGCCATGAGCAGTATGTGAACCACCATTCAATGAGTCCAGAAAAGTTTGATTATCAGAAACCAAATTCAAGTGCTTTGTTTTCGAAAAGAGCATTAGGTCAGACTGGTAAAAGTAAGGAAATGGGTAAATGACATGCTCTGGACCACACTTTTCTGTCATTTGGTGAACACACAAGATCAATGTTAATGCATTTTAAATAGACCTGGCTCCTACTTTAAATGGTTTTTACTTAGGTATTCTTCTCCTTCATATAAGTGCAGCATTTATATTTGTCCGGTTACTGTACAGAGCACAGAACATGCAAAACATGAATGGAGGAGTGAATGAGGAAGATTTAGGTGGGCTCAATGGACAAGTTATACCACCTTTCTTTTCCCAAGTATAGAAAGATTCTTTACATTATATACATGAAAGCAAGTTAATAACATATTACAGCTGAAATGCTGGTCTCACTAAAGTTCGCAAACTGGAGTTCAGACTCCACTGCAGATTAAACTCAGTCCTGTTAGATTACCAAAGGGTCTTCAAATGTATGAAGGCATAATTTACAGACATTACAGAAATAGATGTCATTCGAGTGTCTATTTAGAAAATATGTGCTAGAAGATGCATATGCTGAGGAAAGATTTAAAACCTCTATTAGGAAATTATTCATCAGTAATTCTGACAACAGGAATATTTGCCCTGATTTGCTATTATACAATCTCTTAATTTATTATCTAATTAGTTTTCCCAAATGCCATATTTATCTGAAGTTCTCTCATCAAGTAATCCATCCTGATTAAATTTTCCCTCTCACTGGCTATAATAAACACTGATTTTTTCCTTCTTGAATGTGTCTTCTCAACTGCTAATTTATAACTTCTGTTTTTTCTTTTTCTGTGATGAGTCTTCCTTTTGTCTTTTTTCCATGATATTCTGGCACAGCCTTTTCTCAACTGCAGCCTTCCAACTAGCTGTCTCCATGCACTCACCATGACTCTCCAAAATCCTGTTTCTGTTAAAATGGAGCCACTAGTCCTGATCAACTCTTCCCTAGAACTACAAAGTCCAAAATTCAGCAAGGTGCCACACATACGACTAGTTTCAGTGCACGACAGTCATCTTGACAGGCTTACCTAAAAATAGAGCACACAGCCAAGGATGGGCATGGCTCAGAATTCGCCCAGGTAGTCCTTGAGCCACAGAGCCCTGCACAGAGAGCTCTTGTGTTGTTTCCAACACAGATTAGAGGAGACATTTACAGAAAGGAATCCACTTTAGGCCCTCAGGAATGAAGCACACACAATGGTAACAGGAGCAAGGACAGAGGGGATGAAAGACAATAGTCAGCAAGTGGCAGGAGGGCACGAGTTTGAGTCTGCTGTGATGTTATGGCGAAGCTGTAACATCTTAGTAGGAAGGTGAATGACAGAGTTGGGCAATGCTTCCTGTTGTTTACCAGAAAACAGTGTCCTAAGTGTATTTCGCATATCTTCTCAGAAAATTGTGACAATCGTCTCTCATACTTATTTTACCTAAAACATATAAAGTTGTGCTAGGTTCCCAATCTGCTCTTGCAACCTCTCCAGATTTTGAGCATAAATGAAAAGATATTGAAATATCTTGTGATAGTGAAGAGTGAGCCAGCACACTAAGGTAGAGAGGAACCTGGTCCCAATAAAGGGTCACTGCACCAACCCAGCTCTGTTTTGCTGCCACAGGACATCTTTGGTCTACCAGCAGAGCTGCAAGAATGCCTCGTGCATTTGCCATGTGGTTGCTCAGATCATGGCAACCTGTAATCTCCCAGCAGTCTGACACTCAGGACAGAACAGCCAAGTCTTTTTTCATCCCAAGTGTCGACCCCTAAAGGGCACCTAGAAAAGCAGTAGCATGTTTATGGGCTAGGGAGAGTGAGATGTGTATCTTGTTTCCACCTGCTCAGACTTGGAAGACATCACCTCCCTTTAACAGCTCATCTGGCTGCTTCAGGCTCTGGCTTCAGGCCACCTCATGATGGTACATGCGCACAATTATGTTATCATTTCAAATGACAATTCATGACAAGCTGCTAGTAGGGTGATAGTCCTTCTTGCATGGTCCGCGTCTGCAGATTATTATAAACACTGACTGTGAGACAGGGCTCAGTGCTTCTCTCAGTCTTATCTGTCCAAATGTACTGACTTCTATGGTCTTTATCACTGTAACTCACAGATTTTGACCCATTCATTGCTTTTAGTCACCAGAAAAACAAAATTGGATGCTATGGTATAATGTGTTTCAGTTAAAAGTACTCTTTATGCTGCTTTGCCTTAAAGTGAATTTGCCAAGGCAAGTATCTCTGAAAGATCTGTTTGTGAAATATCTTCTAGCTTGACATACTATATGAGCCTAATTGAGCAATAGTGTTGCCAGTCATTGCTACTTAATTGTGTGATTTCTGTGGAATGCACAGCCCCGCAGCAAGGTTACACTGCCAGCCAGCTAAGTGGGGATCCCAGACATACCTGGACTGCAGGCCAGGGACTAATGAAGGGACCATTTTTAAACTGTGATCCTTCTTGTTTATATTCACTTGTCGGTGTTTCCAACAGTTATTCACATAGAAGAAATTAGTTAGGGAAACTATGGATTTTTAATACCATTTCTGAAGTGAATTTTCACAGCTAAGAAGTTGAACCTTGCCCATTTTTTTCCTGGTGCATGCTTTTTTTCCACACAATGCTGATTACGAAGAAAGCTTCTAAAAAAATGTGTGCCCTTCGTGCTAGAACATCCAAATTTCCATTTTAAGTTAATTTAATTTCTAAAAGGCAGTAACAGAGAGACAAATTATTTTTAAGATGAGGTCTTATTATACACTCTTGTGTATTCTCACATTTGTCAGTATTACAATCATTACAGCACATATTTAAGCAAAATACACTCCTGCCCTCTGCACTGGAAATCAGACACCCTAACCTCCGTTTTAGGTACAACAAGCTAAATAATGTCTCCGTTTTGCTAGAAAGTCTGTAAGAGCTAAAAAAAGGAAATAATACCTTAAAGATTTGTGGCTTAGAGCAAAAGGAAAGGCTCTCACACTGGTGTTGAAAGAAGCTGTAAGATGCAGGACTTCCTCTGAGAGCATTTGTTTAGGAGAGGAGCCAGTGTAGTGGTGCAAAACAAGGAGCCCTTCTCAGCAGAGTGGGCTCGCAAGCGCAACCAGGGCCGGCAGTATCGCTGCGGCAGAACTTTTGTTCATCTGAAAATATGTTTCACTAACTATTTTTGGTAACTCGAAGAAAAGAACAGATTTGTAACACCTGTGCTTGCTGCAGGCCATGAGGCAAAAGGTTTGGAAGGCTTCCCTGAGAGGCTGGTCCCTGGTGCCATCTTGTGTCGAGACTGGATCTATCCCCAGCAGTGACAGGCTGGTGGCAAAACTCTGGCTCCTCTGCAGCCACATCTCCATCTCTCTACCTTAGGGAAAAACCCCAAAATATCTCCATGCCTTCAAGAGTTAATACTGACTAATTGCTGCAGGGTCTATCTCTGCTGTCACTGCCCTGCAAGAGCCATCGCTGAGCTCAAGGTTCCCAAAACATCAGCTTTTTTTATTTTAAATTAAATTATAGGCAGTGTGAGTATTCTTTCCCCTAAATTTCTCTGGTAACATCATCAAAGTGATATTGGCTCAAATGACAATAGAATTGTAGAATTCCTTTCAATATGTCAGCCAGTGGTCAGTTGAATTCTTATGATTGTTCTTTAAGGCTGTTTAGAGGACAAGGTTTGAGAGCCCACCACTATTTAATACAGGTAACAACTGAGAAATATGAATCCTTTCTGTAACTAAAATGCACAGCAGAAAAAAGATCAATGCCACACACCTGCCAATCACTTGAATTTGATATATTTAAAAGTCAGTTATCTAATTTGCTTTTGTTTGCAAAGGTGCTGGGTGTTTCCTGGGAGCATTCCGAGTGCCTTGATGCTAAAAAAATCTCCTAACATACATGTATAAAAATAACAAAACTTATTTAGGTTTTATGACTTTAGATATCTAACTTTGGCCACATGCTTTTTAAGGCATGGAGCTTTCCATGAAAATGGGCCTCTGCCTGACCCATTTAGGAACCAGTAAAATGATAAAAGAGTGTGTCTGGATTTTCTTTGTGTACTCAAAGTGATTATACTGTATGCAGCACTGTTCTAAAGCATGAAAAAATCTGGCTTTATTTGAGTATTTTATGTCTATGTGTTTCTAATATCTGTATACCTACTAGTTTTAACTAGGCTAGCAAGCAGAAACACTGTAGTGCCAGCAGAGATGTTCTTCTTGTCCTTTAATCTGACCCAGATGAGAAACTACTAAAGATCTCACAAGGAAATCCAATCTTTGGAAATTACCAGCATGAATTCTCAATCAAATAGGCCGAGGTAACTTCAGATAAGCGTCTGAACCCAGCCTCCAAGGCTTTTGATGTTCATTCACAGTATACAGTACCATCTATAACGTTTGCTACTTCTACTCCCTGCAAGCGTGCTTCACCTCTCTCACTGCATCAGTTATTAATCCTATTTTTTCCCTTTTTGAACACGTAGCTGTGGCTCACCTCTAATTTTGTTACATTGCTTTATTTTTAATCACATTTGCTGTTCATGGTGTTACATCGATGGTGCAGGAAACTAAAGTCCTCCCTTTGTTGAAAGGACAAGTGCAATACATGCATCAATGGAATAAATGAGTCTCTAGACTATCTCACCTGCAGTTAGGTTAGTGCAAACCAGAGATGGTACCTGTTCAGACATAGGTGCCTTTGGTATAGGAAAATCAATGTCAAATAATACAGTGAAAATAAACCTGCTGCCTTGGAATATAGCAAAAAATTATTCAGATCCTAACTGCCTGTGCGCCAGCCCCAGGGTTTAATATATTGACTTCTCCCCTAATGCTAGAAGAAAAGATGTGCCCACACTTGCTGCTTTGCTGTGACTACAAGCACGTACCCATTCACCTCAACTGCAGTGTCTGAGGTGAACAACTTTATACCACATCCACCCTGCATTTCGCCGAGGTTTTCTAATAAGCACTTTCTTTTTGTGAGGGTACATCTAGCAAGTTTTAGCATATTAACCTGGAGAAGTTTTCTGAATTATTCTTTATCTTCCCGGGCTCTTTGCTATACACTTCTGAAGCTGTTTCATACACGTACACACTTAAGTGCAGCTGGGATTGAATGTAAAGAGTCATTATGGTGTTCTTCACAATCCCATTGCTGCAGAAGGCAGTAAGTACACCCTTGTGCCTAGTGCATCCCAGTGGCCTGATTCTTCACTGTCTTGCACCTGTAGGAGTTATTTAAACCCCTACAAAATGGGCATAAATCACTGACTGAGCCTGAATGGCAGGATTTCACACTCTGCAGAGGCAATAATGACTAGATGAAAGGGTAAAGCAGTGAAAATATCAGAGGATTTTTTTCCCCCCTTCTGTTCCCGCCATTTGAGTGACCAACTCAGGGGAATTGCTCTGGTCTCATGAAATATATCCTAACCCTGTGGGTGGGCAGGTGAGCAGAGGGGCCGAGGGCAGCCCTGGGAGACAGCACTGAGTCCAGGCGTGCAGCATTGCAATGAGGTGCTGCCACTCTGCCCCAGTTTTGGGTTTATCCAGAGGGGTCTGAGTACTCCAACACTACGTTATTGCAAATAGTTTGGCAACTGATGAGTGGCATTCAGCCACACAGAGTATCTGTATACTGGGTCTGGATCCAATACTTGTTTCTACCTCAATGCCACCAGGAGACAACATCAGATCCACCAGAGCCTCTGCTTCTGACAGCAAATCACAAATATGCAAAGACAGGTACACAAGACACACGGGTATCCTAAAACTTCTCGTAGATACAAAGTTCTGAGAAAACCATCATGTTTAAGACAAGGAAATTTGTATGAGGTGGTATACACTGTGCTTTTGCCCTGTAGCATGACGAGCCCTTTAGGGCCTGATCCAAACCAAACTGAAATCACCATAATCGCTTTGTTTGCTTCAGTGTACTTTGGATCAGCCCCTGAAGCTGTTCAACAATAACTGACCTATAGGGAAAGCATCTTTCTAACGAGGAATATTGCTAGGATTTTCATATAGAGAGATTTCTAACCTTGCACATAAACCTGTGCTTTTCTCCTTTAACTAAGCTAAGAAAACTTGCATTCTGGATTTTGTGAAAAGTAATTAGCATTTCATACACTTAGAAGAAACTGAAAGTACATTTAATTATAATCGGTTACAAGATGTTATTCACCAAGTGTTTCCATGCTTTTATTCATCTTTCAAGCATAGCAAACAAGAAATTAATTACTAAAGGTCTTTCAACTATTCCGAGTTATATCTTAAATCGTAGTAAAGAATATAACATTCCTCTGATTTCAAATATATAATTTCTGGTGAAATACTGGAATAAGGACTGAGCTGGCCAGCAATGGAAGTCCTTCACTCTAAGCCAGCCACATCTAATTATAAAAGATGAAGGCTTTGAAAATTTACATAATTGCTGGCTCTGGTAGGGGTCGGTAACATATTTGCATTAGCTACTTATGCCTCATACCAACACTTTTAAGCACCACTTATCAAAAATAAGTCTACCAAGTCAGAGGTGCGTAGGTGGCTAAATAAAACCTGCTAAATATGGGTAGCACCACCTCTTTACGTCATGAAGAGATATATAGGCTTTGACACACAGGGTCTTTTCTTTGTCTTGTTTGTCACTTACACATTAGAGTAATAGGTACATTAGAAATGCTCTTGATAGGAATTAATACCTTCTGCTCCTTTAGCGTGCATTTGTTATAGCTATTTACTGTGTTTTTATATACAGAATTTATTTGGTTTAATTTGCACTCCAGAATTTCCCTCTGTTGCCCTCTCTGGCTCATTTCTCAAGCCATCAGTCTAGATGGTGGCATGGCACCTTAACACAGCAGGATAAAATGCCTGTAGTCTAAATATATCCCTCTAATTCTTCCATGATTATTTCTCTTTTTCATATTGTATAAAAATTCTGCCAGACATATAAATATATGATGCACGAACTATACAACAGAAAATGACAGACCTGTACATACATTTCAAAGGCTCTGTTTAGAAAAGAGTCACATTATGTTACAAACAGGTCTTTTTCTTATTATGTTTGATGTCAGCAAGTGAGCTTTAAGGAACCTGACACTGTTTGAACTTCTTTTTTAATTTATTTTATTGTATACGTTGATTTGATGGTTTTTGAACTCTGGATCAATTTGGTGACATTGTGGCTGATCCATTTTATCCTTGCTTTGCTGGGCCACTGCTTCGTTCTGAGGCTCCAGTCTCCCATTTTCCTCGAAAGGCTCATTAGGCCTGATCTCTTTTAGCCTTTTTGCTTTTTTTCCTTTCTTCCCCACACTGGACTCTGGTTTGCTTTATTCCTTAGGTCCCCCTATAGGTTAAGCCTAAGCTCTTATCCCCTATTCTCTTTAACTCACAGCCAGCATTTGAGTCTGGTTTTTTAACCCTCTCCATGAATTACCGAGCCTGGGTACAGCCCCATCATGTTCGAGGCTCTGTCTGTGTGAGTCACAGCTTAATTTGCACAACGAAGGGTAATGATTTTACCCAGAGATGCCTGACACAGAAATGAAATTGAGCAACTTCCAGAGAGGCTGTTGAACAAAAAATAATCTTCTGGGTTGATACAGGCTTCTATACAGTGAATAAAATGCCTACAGTCAAAAGTTTAAGTAGTTAGGTATTTTAAAGAATTATGTGCAGAAAGACTACAAATAAATCGCTCTTGCACGAATCTGGGGACTTAGACTTGGCTATTTGTTCTAGCACGTTGTCTTGTTTTATAACTACATCTCACGCAGAGAAGATGAAGTTCCTGCATTATTTGTGCTGTACTGATGAATACGTAGACATAAGGCTATACTTTTTAGAGCACACAGATGAAATACAAACAATCACATGCTGTTCCTCAAGGACTGACAAAAAGATGCAGAGAAATTAATCCATTTACCTGATTTTGTAGAAAAATGAAACATTTTAAGCTTTGTTACTGCTTTGATGTGAGGAAAAATACAAATTTAAATTTCTGTATGCTTTACATTAGACAAGGTCTCTCTGCTGAATATACTTTTCTCCTTGACCACATTTCAATCACCTCCATCTTCTCTTCTGTTGTCTTAAAAATGTGAAAGTATCTGTACTTCATTCCCAGGTATATTTCTTGCTGAATGTAGTTGAATTCCATGTTGGACAAAGTAAAATGCAAAATATTTGGTGATAACTCTGCGTCACAAGGGAGAAACTTATTATCATGGTCTCTTGACACTTCACAAAGAAACTTATTCTGTCTTGCTCAATTCCATATATAAAAGAAATGATCGGGATTTGGAAGATGATGAAATTATCAGTAATTTGGAAGACATGCTCACTTTTAAGAAAGTTAACAAGTTAACCATGTCTGAATTTTTTTTTTAAGATTTGCCCGTGTGGTTTTTTGATTTTTTTTTTTTTCCTTAAAGAAAGCAGTTTGCTCTGGGAGATCAAACTATCCCCTTCATAATGACCTATGAAAGAATCTTAAGTTCCCTGTGCTCATATAAAGTAATATGATTAATAGATTAGATTAACAGAACAATAAGGAGATAAAAGAAATATTCAGAAAAAAAAAATCTAGAATTAATTTACAAATAAAAATATGTTGTTGCCGTATATTCATGTGAAAAATACTTACAAAAAAGTTTCATCTGAAGGACATACAAATGATCTCTGAAGATGCCTTAAAAAATCTTGAATTTCACTGATTTTTGCAATACATTTCCAATCAGTGTCCAATGTTGCAAAGCAAAAGTTTGTGAGGTTAAATGTAGTCTTGTGGATTTCTGTGATCTGTTGTCCTTACACAGCACAGCCTTTACAGAAGGGGATCACAACATAGAACTCCTGGTCAGGTAGCTCACAGGGTGCCAAAACTCACTTTGGCTTTTCTTCGATTCTGGTAGCAGTACAACAATAACTCTTAGAAATGTATTTTTCGAAAGAGATATAAGATTAGTAATAGAAGTTCCAAACTAAAAGAGAAGAAATCTTTTTTATTTTTGATAGTGGATCAATTAATGAGGATCACAAATTATGAGAATTTTCACTCATATATAATTGATTCCTTTGAAGGCTTAGCCTGCTTTTCGTTCTCTGAGCAACCATGTGTGCATGTATAGATGCACACACAGAAGAATTTGCCAAAAGTATCATACAGAAGAAGACTTCACAAACATCTTCAAAAGAACTTACATTGAAGATATTTATTTATAAAGGTTTCTATTGCTCAACACAGCAGATGCCAGGGATGGGAAGCCTCTCCCTCGGAGAGCAGAAAATGGGGAATGAGCCACCTTCAGAGTTCAAGTTTTTGAAGTTTAATTACTCCTATTTAATGAGATTTTTTTTTTATTCCCGATAAATAGTGTTTTCTTTTCCTGCTATTGCAATATTTTTCTATCACTTTGGCAAGAAATTATTCATTTAATTTCTTTTCATTAGGTAATTCTGAAGAATTTCAATTGGTCTAAATAATCCCTCTTTACCTATATTTTTATCTTGCTCTTTATTTTAACTGAAATTCTATATTTCGTGGCAAGCTTCTAACACAGTGAGGAATTTATAGTGGAAGTGACAATACATCCTATAAATACAATTCCTTTTCTCTAAAAGTCTGCAAAAAAGGAGGAACTCCAGTGTTACTAAATACAAGACTGAATTTTGGGAAAAATTAACACTGTTGTGGCTCTCCACAGACTGTGCGACACTCACTGTAGTAATAAAATACATCCTTTATCTTTTAAAGCTATATCAAAGAACCTTGTTCACCTCGATCTCCCAGAAGCTGTAGACGAGACCTTGTTCTCACAGAAATGATTGGAAAGCTCCAATTATCTTTAACAGGGACAGGATTTTCCCCACTGTGGGTAAATAGCTGCTACTGGGCTCTTTGTAAGGTCCCAGTCTGCTGTTAACTGCACAGCAGCCTCTTTGGCATTCCCAGCCCTGCGGCTCTGAAGGATCTGTGGCTCCTGTGCTGGGAAGGCCAGGCAGGTTGAGGCTGGAAGAAAGAAGTGAGGAGAGCAGAGGGACAAAGAATAGACATAGGAGGAATTCAGGTGTTTTGTACTTCTCTAAAATTCAAATTGACTGCCTATACGATGGGGACAGTAGCCTCAACCTCACTCAAGTCTTAATTAATGTTTATGAAGCTAACTATGATCTTCAGATGAAAGGCTTTTCAAAATGACAAGGGATTTGTATAACTCACAGAGTGATAGAAGCTTGCACTTCAGTAATACCAGCTCTAAAACCAGAGGTCAGAAGTTGATCCTGGAATAACTTCATTTCCCATTCACAACTAAACAGGAAAATGTATTTTGGCAGGAGCATGTCCCTTCTCCAAAGTCCCATTCTCAGGCTGCTCTCACCATCACCCCTCTGCCCACGCAGCTCAGCATCACCGCAGAGCTACCCTGAGTGACAGCAGTGAGACTGCAAGTAAAATCAGGCCTTATTGTCCATCTAAAACATTTTTTACAGTTTTGTTTAGTGATATCAGTCTTTATCTGGCACACAGTGCAAACCATAGAGTGCATCGATCACAGCAGCCTCTCCCCGCACAAAACAATCTATTTTCAGCTGTTGCTTTGTGGAGCAGGACTAAGTTCCAGGTACTTTAAATCTCTTTTATTGAGTAAGCCTGTGTTGCTATGATTTAGCCAGGGTGTATTATTGCATGTGAATGATAAACTGTAGTTCATGACCTGAGTCTAATGGTTACTTTATCAGTTGCAGTGGACAATTAAGTGACTGAGTAGTGCAACTGACGGTGAAGAACAGATTTTGCCTCCGAGCTGCTTTCAGGAGTTAGATTTCGCTGTATCATGTTCAGAAAGGTCAGAGCTCTGGCCAGATGACCAGTATAGCAGTGCAGATGGCACTGTATGTCACCTGGCCACTCTGGGCCTCTGCAACCTGCTGCAGAGGGCCAGGGTTCAGGGAAAGGTTATGGCCATATGCAACTGCAGCACATTACCAGCTCATGAGGAAAATGGCCTTTTTTGTAAAGGAGATGAAAAATCAGTTCAGCAGCTATGTCCACAACCTCACAGCGGATCGTGGCCATTTTCAGCTGCTATAGAAGCAAACACAAAATCTTTGAATCCTTAATTGTGATCACCTTGCAAAATGTGACAGAAATGTTAACAAAAATATTTACATAACAAATAACAATGCTGTCTTCCACTGTGATACCATTGCCCTCCTTTTTTTTTCCCTTAAGCATTCAAAATATTAAGGCTCAAATTTAAATGGTCAAACTAAGAAAGCATGCTTGCACTACAGGACCCTGGTTAATACACGTACTTCTGGATTTTCATATCCAAAACAAGTCACAGAAAAGCCTTGGCCTAAAGCCTCAGTGCTCTTTTTCCTCAGGGATTACCTAAACTGCATTCATGGCTCAGCTTCGCTGTAAGTTTCGCAAATTAAAGCTGGTGTGTGGACAGTGAAAAAAAAAGGAAGGCTGTTATGGCTGTCTTGGCTTCCAAGAAAGTTTGGTGCTATGTAGCCTATTTCATTCTGAAAAGAGAGTCAGGTGTTCCCTAGCCAAATGGAAAAGTTAGTCTTGGCTGTGATAGTTTCTACAAAAAGGCTGAAGAGTAGACAAGACCATCTTTTGGAAATTTTCTATACTTCTTACACTGTTCATTATTATATTCTAGATGATTTAGATCCCATGGTGTTTGGATGGAAAAAACAATCTGAATTAAAAAGAAATTAAAAGAAGAAAAAAGGACTGTTGCAGCTAAAATAGATTCAGAAGCATGCTTTTGATGGAGCAGAAGTGTGGAACCATTAGCATTTAACTAATGATAGTCAGACTAGACAACCAAAAAAACAGTTCTTTGTGTTGAATGAAGATGGAGAACTGTTATTTCTGATAGCAAAATAAAAGTCTCTAAAATACAGCTCAGATTGACTAACAACATCAGTGTGGACCTGGTTTAAAAAGCCTGGGCTTTAATTGTTGCTGTTCAATCCTTCCTATGCATTTAAAAAACAAACAAACAAACCAAAAAAAAAAAAAAGAGAGAGAAAGAAAAGATTCAGTGGTGAATTCTGAAAGTGTCAGCTTGATATCTTCTTATTTATGCTGAAATATTTTTGTGGAACTAAGTTAAAATAATTAATTCTCCTAAACTGCATTTTTTTCAAGACAAAAGATGTTATTTACCAAAGCTACACCTTCCTCCTCTAATGAACAGCTTATTTTTTCAGGAATTAAACTGAAGGTCAAAGGAACAATGCAAATTATTAATATAGGATTCAATTCTGTGCTGCTCAAGACAAGCAAAAAAACCTACTGAAATTCTCAGGAGTTTCGGTCTATAAAAGCGAGGCCACAAGCTACTAAAAATGAGCCTAAAAATTATCATTTCTATTAATAATTTTTAGGCTCTTTTGGTATTATCAATGCACCTACTACTTGGTACCTACTTCTGGTTCCCTCATTCATGATGAGGATCAGTTTGCTCAAGGGTGAGATCTTGTTAACAGCAAGACAGTTTGCTCTGGAAGACATGCTAGTTGACACGTCTTTATCAGTTAGAAAAACTACTTTCACATTTTCCAGTAAGTCGTAGTTGTTCTCAATTAAATGCATGGAGTATGGTGACATCTATAGGAGGCTCCATGTCTCTACATTTAAGTCACCTTTTCCGTGCTATCGTGCGTGTGTGCATACATATAAATATTATGTATACACACACCTGAGATCATTGTGATAATTTGTATGAAATATCAGAAAGTAAATTAATCATCAAGATTTTAACTTAGTTACTGTCCCTCCAGAGAGTTAAAGAGAACTAGAATGGGTTTTGTAAAATAAATTGTCTCACATGCAGCTGGGAAAGCTGAAGGGAGCAGGAACAATTGCTATGGTAACCATGTTATGGGATTAAAAAAATCATGGAAAGTAGGAAGACAGTGAGAACAAGAGCATGGAACCAAATTTGTAATAGCAAATGAACGTTGGAATCATCACTGAAACTTCTGTACCAAACATTGTTTACTCCAGTAAATAAGAAAGTCACAAACATAAAACAAAGCACAGCAGATTATCTGACAGAATCTCACGCACAGACAACACATTGCTCCTTTCTCTATGTACACTGCATGAAACAATAATGTCCCACTGCAGCAAACAAAGCATCAAAAGCCAAAGGAGAGAATGTTCCAAATGTTCCCCTTCCCAGAAACAGTCTTGTTGGAAATATGAAAGCAAGTGTGATTCTCAAACCTCATGGATCAGGATAAGTAACTGGGAGACCCTGGTTTGTGCAATTGTACAATAATGCTCCTCCAAACTCCAGCTGAATGGCCTTGAGGGCTTCCTTAACCTAACAGGAAAATGGAAAATAACTGCAGATCCTTTTTCGTTTTAGGATAAAAATATAGATACTTTTATTCTGCTTAAATAAGATAATCACATTCATCCCCGAGAAATACTTTTGTTTCTGGTTATATCTTCATCTTTAATTAATGTCTTTCAATTTTTCCAAGTTAGATGGACTACTTCCAAACAGCTCTAAATGACCACAGAAGTGTTCCATACAAGTGCTTGGTTCTGACAGCCAATATTAATCTTGATGTAAAAAGAAAACCATTGACAAAGTTTTTTAAGTTCTATGGAAAGATCTTGCGTCATAGAAACATAACAGTTTTCAGAATTTTTTAAAAATAAACAGTGGTAACAAAAGCATACCTGAAATATGGTTAAGCACTGCCAAAAGAGAAATCTAGGCAAAAAAACTCTCTTGGTCTGACAATTTCATCCAACACTTCATCTCCAAAGCAAGAGTGGCACTGGGACACAATGTATTCCTTTAAAAGTAGGAACCTCCACATCTCCTGGTATCCGTCTATCTCAAAGCAGGTTGCAGTAAGGGTACTTAATTGTGGTCTCACTGCTACAAATGCGAACAATTTTTTTTAGTTCTTCCTACTCAAATGAAGCCCTAGTCATATTTTCACCAGTTTTCTACTCTCCTTTTCATTTTGGAGCTTCCCAAATTTCTACTCAAGTGATTGCTTTAAGCCCTAAGATTCATGCTCCATTGTCTGATACATAAAATAGCAAAGACATCCTTTAGACCTCTGCAAAACTGCATATCTACTGTAACTCCCCTCCAAACATACGTCAAATATGAGGTACATCACTGTCATTTCTGTCATACTGTGGCATCTCTTAAACTACTATTCCTACCTTCCACCTTCAGAGGTTAGTGATAAATATAACAGGGATATGTGAGGCAACAGAGAAGGAAGATAATAAACATAATTATTGTTCAAAAAGAAAAGAGAATGGTTCAGATATCTACAAGCCAGAAACTGACTGGCTGAGACATAATGGAGAATATAAGGGATATTTCCTTTTGATGAGGGCACTTGTTCCTTCACTGGAGTAGCAGATTTTGCAAAACCAAAATTTTAGTGGGCTTTGTTCTCTTTTAATATTGATTAATAAAGTGGTAAAGATCTGTAAATCTCACCTCAGGGAAATTCTGTGTTTCAGTCAGGCTCGGAATTAAAACATTCCTACATTTCTCCTCTTTAAAAAAAAAAAAGCATTTCAGTTAATTTTAAAACTTTTTGGTTTTAATTTTTTTTAAAAATCCAATCCAGCGGTCTAGGTTTCTAAGTTTCCTTGGTTGACAGCTAAAAGGAACAAAGACACTATGAGAATTGGAACTCCCAGCAGTGACTGAATGGATTCTAGTGTCTGCTGCTTACTTCCTACCAAAGGTTTCAAAGTAAGCTGACACAAGCTTGATTTAATCAAGTCAGTGTGCTCTGACAGAAGAATCTCCTGTGATACACCTTGACACACCACTGAAATGCTGTCTCACTGAAATGACTGTCACGTGGGTCCTCAGCTGGTCGGAAAAGCTTCAATCAAAATGTTATCATCACTGCATCTGCCCTGCCTCTACCACTGCAAGGAATCCTTGCAAATAACACTCAGCAAATACTCACTGAAGGAAACACCAACAGGACAGGCTGCTAGTACTTGAAGGATGTAACTAGAATGAAAGATCATGTTGATAAATTGAAGAAATTATTTGAAATGCATAAGATAATTCAGTAAAGATTGATGCGAAATGCTGCACTGAAGAAAAATAAATGGAATGACTGCAGCAGACCACAAAATTAATAGGAACCCAGAAAGAAAATGTAATTTGGAGAAGGATTAGGCAGACTGCAAGAAACAAGACAGAGTGGGTGATTATTCAAATCTATTCAGCACTGGGAGGTCACAGCCGGAATCTTGTGCCCAGTTTTGGACACTACACTGGAAAGAAAATGTAAAGGAAGGTAGAGATAATCCACAAGAAAACAGTAACAATAGGTTGTTTAGAGGAATGGCTGAAAGGATTAGCTTTGATGACTCAAGGTGTGATAGAAGGGCTTGTAACACCCACCTTTAGGTAAACAAAGTAGTGTTGAGGATGATGGCTTAATGAGATTAATTTGCAGATATATTAGTTAGTATGCAACGTTAAATTATGCTCACACAGAGATGAGAAAACTGTTTTTAACATCCTTGTTATGGGAGTTATAAAAGAATATTATACAATTATCTGTGAGCAATGACCCTCAAGTATCCTAGTTCATCTCAAGAAGAGCATTAAATTAGCTAACATTTCCTGTTTACTCGAAACAAAAGTTCTTTGATTTCTGTGAATATTTTCAGCACGCTACACTGCTACTGGTTATTGCATGCCATATTGCATGCAATGAATTGCATTTGTGTAGCAAAAGAAGCAGCAGTCTCTGTATAACTGCATCTCACCAAGCAGCTAGACCTGTTCAAAGAAAAAGCTCCATCATTAGCTCTTCTGACTGCAATAAGACTGATGTTTGTTAAATGAGCAGGAGCTGAAGGTTCTGGCATAAGTCTATACCAGGTTGATTTTCTTTCCTTTTGGAATCTGTATTCAAGCAATACTAATTCCATGAGACAAGAAATGGACTAATAATAGACAAAAGCATTTTTGTTCCAAAGAAGATCTCAGCTTAGTACTTGTACGAAAATGCTTTGTTAGGCTACATAGACTGCTGTTCTTTTTGCATTATCTAATTAGTACGCAAAATAATTGTATTGGAGATCACTTACAAACTAATTTACCCTCTTTCAGCCTACATCCATATTCAAACTCAGGAACTGTTCATAAAACTATTTTACCTAGCCTATCACAAAAGGGGGGCATTTTAGCTTCTGCTTTACTGGAGTCATGGCTTTACCCCAGGGAAGTCAAAGTAAGCAGGTAGAAGTGGGGCAAACCTACCTTATATCAACTACCTAGTCCCCGTGTCTGCTATTCAAATATGTTCCCACTCCCCAGACATCCAATTTTCTTTTGTCCCTTACACACCTAAGCCTTTTTCTCTGAGAAATTATTTTCCACCCCGTATCTTTGCCCTTTTGAAGTTCCTGGAAGACTTTATTCAAAAGGAAGAAGACAAACTACATCTTAATACACAAATGAAACAGTCACTGCAAGAAAGATATAAAGGTATATAATTTTCTGCTACAAAATAAAATAAAACAAAATTGCACAACTTGCAACTGGTTTAAGGCTCTTGTTATTAAAAGGAAATGCAACTAAATCCCATGGCAATAAGTACCATGTGAGTGGTAGTTGCCATGGTAACTTATTAAGTAGAATAAAACCTAAAAGAAATACACTTTGTTGGTATGTAAGTTAAGGATGCCTCAGGGCAGCCTAAAGAACACTGATGGGCCAGCAAAAAAGTATTTAAAAAATTGAAAACAGATGAAATACAATGATATCAAAACACGTACATTTTAGATTTACATTTTTAAATAAGAGAAGGGGGTACAGGATAGAGCAGCTGCTTAGGCCACTGTGGGTTTCAATTATTACAAAAGAAATCTGGGTTTAAGTCTCTTTAGAAGAGTTTGAGAATGAACAAACTACAATATCTTGTTCTTCCCTGAAGCTAAACCAGCATTTAAGTTCCACTAAAGTGGAATTGACTTTCTTGTTGTAGGGCCTTATTAAAGCACTGTGACTTTTCACACCCAACCTCCATCTCTCAGGTTCCCCTACCCTAAAACCTTTGCTGACAATTTTGGCAAGGAAGAGATCTCTGCTACCACAAAGAAAAGACCCCACAGAAATTTTATCATTGCCTATTATACCTGCAGAAGTTACATATGTATTATTAACGTAACCAGCCACTGGATGTCATTGTTATTCCACAGAAACATAACGAAGAAAAATCTCTTTAACTGTGAAAACCTTTCAAGCCTCTAAAAATGAAAGCTAACATACAACCTAGCTTCAAGCATGTACTGTTCAAGCTAGTCTCAGCATCCTGCTTCCCAAACACAGTTTAACTATTTTTAAATGGATGAATAAGCTGTGCGTCCTATATATGAGATCTAAAATAGCTGGTTAAACATCACATGAAAGTACAGTCAGTGGGTCCTGTATATTATCTGCATGTCAAAGCCTCCTCACTTAATTTTATAAAGCATTTTGTTTTGATTTGAAGTGTTTGAAGTGAGTATACTTGCTGCAGAGAATTTCTGCCTCAGGAAAGGACAATTTTTGCCCATGCTTACATATGTTGGCTTGCTACATCTGCTACACCTTTATGCCCAAGACTGAGAACGCATATTTCTCACTCCATTTTCAGAAAGGATTCTCAGCATATTAGTTGGAAGAACTCATTATTTTAGTTCATGTATCCCTTCTTGCAGAGTGTGAACAAAACCAGCAGCCCTATATTTGCACGGCTCTGTGTAGACCTGGATTTGTACCCCTGTCCTACACTGCCAGTGTTTGGCAGCAAACGGCTTTCTGCACTATAAGAAAGGTTGAAAACTCCTTGACCTGATGAATTGGGACCCAGTCAGCTTGATTTCTGCACCATCCTCCACCAGTTCCAGGACAAGTCTGTGCAATGCCCATGTGGCTCAGGGTATTATTGAAACCAGACACAGAACCGTGCAGGTGAAGAGAGGTCTGGGAATCAGTGCTTGCTCCAGTGACTAGTACTGCGGACACTAGCTCCCATTTTCAGATAGCTCCAGTTACAACATCTCACACTGCAGCTTGCAGCCATGCACTGCACTGAAAAGGCACCTCTAAGTCACACTAGTTACAGGATTCCTGTCAGACTGGCTTCCTATTAGACCCGAGCCTATCTGCATCCTGTATCTCATTGCCTAGCCTGATTCTGTCACGTGTCCAACACTTAAACTGGTCTCAGTGTCATACTATCCTGCTTAGAGTTGCATATGTGCTCAAATTATTGAGAGATGGATTGAAATGAAAGGGGAATTAAGTCTGAAATGAGTGAGACCTTACTCCTCTTTTCAAGTTTTTCTATGGGATTTTTAGGTTCAGCTCAGGACTCTTTTTCTCATTGCACTTAGAAGATGGTATTAAGGATCTGCTTCCTGGCCCTTTTCCGTACCAGTAGTGTCTCCTTGAGATGTATCAGAGGGGATGTAAGGAATCTCTAGGTCAAAAAGCAGGTACCCTCTTCAGCTGCAACTGGTGGTGTAAACTCCCACAGAAGTTGCACCGAGTGTAGTCCCTTAACCCTTGGCTTTTTTCCTTGTGCATCCTGGTACTCAGAAGGGTAACTCACAGGCAGATGTGAAAGCTAGGAAGTTTTTCAGTTTCCTCTTTTAGAAAGAAGTGTTTTTCACTGTGGGCAGTCAGATCTTTTCAGTCTTTCTCACAGCCACAGGCAACACCACAAGAAACTCGCTGGGTGTTTAAGTAACTTGGTTTACTAGGGCTTGTGTCTCAGCTAGATCTAACAGACATATGTTCCATTAAGCCCACTCGAATTTTCCTGCAATAAAAGTAGGCTTGGATAGGAGAAAATGAGTCTGAAGGCTGGATACATTTGGAAGTTGGCAGGAAAGCGTTGATTTAAGTAAGTTAGTACTCGGCTTCATGAATAAAAATAGGAGATAAGGAGAGATTTCATGCCTGATAGATAAAAGTTTAAAGGACTCATTTCTCGGAAATTAGCAGGAAAAAGATATACAAGAAAAATAAGAACACACATTATGTTCTCATACCCACATAGATGAACCATGGGCTGACCCCAATCCTTGTAATTCAACCAAATTTGAGGGATATGATTAATTTAAAATCACACCCAAAAAATTAGTAAATCATGAGTTCCTTTCTAGTGACTTAGGTTTGGATCCAGGGAGAGTGTGGCACATTAGCTGCCCTGTAGAAGTCAATAAAAATTTACCCTCAAGGCACTTCTCATGTTGATCAGTGGCATTCACCTTTGAACTCATGCATCAGCTTTTTTTGGAGGCGGGTGTGTGGGTGTGTGTATGTTGGTACTTCTTTTTCCACTATTCTTACTTTTTGCCACTACAGACCTGACCTGCAATCTGCAGTATGTTAGGAAAAGGGTTTGTTTCCCCCTGATATGTATCCAGTGGAAGAAGGATGTCTGCCTGAACAGCAAATAAATTGCTTGATATATCCTAGGTAACTGGCACCGAAAGGAGCTGTCTTTAGCTTCTTTTTCAATTAATAGAAAACAGTACTTCAGGGAATTTCTAGTACCATTGGAGAAAACAAATAAACAAAATAAAAAAACCCTTGAGCACTGAAAGTCTTAAAAAAATGAGCAGTAAGATGTTATTATATGAGCTACTTCCAGAAAGAGAGCAAGGATCTGCTTGGATGACTTTTAAGGCCTTTAGTTTTAGTAACATTTTCTCCCTCTGAATCAACTGACTTCATAAAGAAAAGAGAGCTTGAATTTATGTTATCTCAAATATGTATAAAGCAGTTCCCCCCAAAAAATACGTGGGTCATTAAATTAAACTATGCAGTGTACTCTGAGGCTTTGAGATGAGAGTCAGATTTGCCATTCAGAACAGACCACTCCTGACACATGTAGTGAAATCTGGGTACTCTATCACATCATCATCTGGTGTTTTATCTAGCAATTTAGGATATCCTGTCCATTAAATTAAGTCATTGCTACTGGAGGACCATACCGTGTAATGACCTTCGGAAGGTTACAGATCTTCATTTGGAAATCATTTTCTGTTTTGTTCCCATTACTGATAATGCATAGCTACATATTGCATTTTGACTTCATATTCTCTTCCAGTGAAATTCATCTTCTGTTTTCTAGGTTGCATGTATGTTCTATATCCATCGTTACTCCCTGGAAATCATACAGGGATACACAATTTACCCAAGCTGTAAAGTGACTAAAATCCTGATGTCAAATACTAGAGCTCAGCAGGAGCAGCAGTGAATTGCTGCAGTTGTTAAATGAAGTGTTCATAAATACATGATAAATCTCTACATGACAGGATAAATACATGTATGCTGGATGTTCTCAACCCCTGGTCTCAAATTGCAGCGCCAGTTTCCAGTTTTGATAGTGACTTCCCTGTGCTATTTTGAACTACTCACTCTTTTAAACTCAATTCTCTACCTGTGAATAAGCAACAGAGTTTGATACCTCCTTTCCTTCTACATCTTGTGAATTCTTCAGGGCAGGGATATTTCTGGTGGTTCAAGACATACAGGAACTTAAGGGCTGAACAAACCAGAAACCTCTGTCACATGAGTAACAGACAGTTACTCTTGTCACAGGAGATGAACTCAGATCTCCCAGCTCAGCAGATTTCCCTCCACCTTTGCATATATCCTTTGTAGGCAACATAAAGTACAGGTCTATCTTTGCCGCTGGGAGGTTCTCCTGCACTTTGGAGACATCATGACCACATCGGGTACCACAACGGAGGAAGGAGAAGGTGGCAGTGGGCAGCCTCGAAGAGTTTACCCACACTGTGACCAAACATTCCGTGGAAGAGACGCTCGCAGAGAGAGCCACCAGGAGCTGGAACACACAGCCAAGGACAGCAAAGCTCGAACTCGGATCAGTGCTTTGCATGTTTGTGCAAGTGATGATGGCAAGGTCCAGAAGCACCCAGCAAACAATAGCAATCCTGCACCTTTGACAGTTTAACTTGTACTCTAGACATTTACATTCCTTGAGTTTGTCCTTGTCAAGGCATTAAGTTTTCCTGTTTTTCTGGACTTTCACATAGGATCTAGCCCATCCTAGGGAAACCATCTAATAATTTTTAGTTGTCCAGGTGGAGGCTTCATTATCTGCTGCTTCTTCCTTTCCTACTACAAAGAAAGTTCATAGCACACTGTCTGTAAAAAGCTTATTCAGCAAAATATTCTTTCAGTATTTATTTGCTGCCATTTCCTATGCTACAACTTTCACACAGAGAACTGCAAAACAGAAAGTTAGACCCAAGCCCATCAGCCTCAAAAAAGAAAAAACTTTCTAATTCACTTCTTGCTCTAGAAAATACTCATATACTGTGTATTTTAAAAATGACAACTGAAATCTCTGATGAAGAAATCTCCTGAAGCTGGGGTTTTTTGGTTTTGGTTCTTAGATTTTTGTTTGTTTCTTTTATTTTATTTTTATTTGACTTCTAGCTGATCAGACTAGAAATAATTGGAATTTGGCATATTTCAGCAAGGAGAGAGGCAGTCCCTCTTGGAAGTTGCTGCTTGATTTAACACTATTCCCTTCAACAATGCAGTGTCTGGAGGTCTTTAGGCTGATTTCATAGGTAAAAATTAATTAAGGCTCCTTTGAAACTGGGCTGTGGCACTCTAGAAAGACAGTTCCGTACAAAGACCCTAAAATAGCACATAGTAAAGTGCAATAATTCTTTAGCACTTTCTCCCTGCCATTCACACACATACACATCTGTGGTTTGGCACTGGCAGTAGTCGGTGCTTTATATGTGGTGCCTTCACTCTTGGCTGCAGGAGAACCTACTACTTAATCTGCACTCGAATTTGTAAAATTGGATGTTATCTTTTTTCCAAGCAATGTACATGATTTATGAACAGAAATTGTCAATAGGCTCATAGCATTATATCACATAGACAACATTGGAAATGTCACCTTCTTTGACTATTATATTAATATTTTATCCTGAAAAAGGCAATTATATCTTATTAATACTTAACTAATCTAATTTGTTTAAATGTAATAGATTTAATCTTTCAGCAAGTGTGGGTAGGCTTAAAGAAGTCATTCCCTGCCTTCAAAGTGCTTGGTACTTTCACCTTCCGATATTTTATGTAATTCTCAAACCTAGAAGTTCAGCAAGTTTTCTAGGAGTCTAAACCACAATCTAAATTAGAAGTATTACTACTTGTGGCAGGCCTGGGTTAAAGGGGTCAAGAAGGAGAAAATACTGAAAAAAAACATGTATACTTAGCCAGTCTTTAGGAATTTGAACTGTGGGGTTTCCTAAATAGCGCCGCTATAGTTAGCTTTCCTCATCCACGTTAGTAATGGGCCGGAGGTTAAAGACACAACATACCCTGGCAAATAACAGGTTCTGGCTTTTCCAAAGCTGCTGCCACCTTTCCGCTGTGCCACTAGATGGCATCAAACATCCTTTATTTCGTGCAAGGGTTGTTTACACCTCGTGTGCGGTGCTGGGTCAATGTTCTTCCGACCATAGCGATGGGCTTAGATTTAGGTTTCTAGCTAGTTGATTTTATTATGACATTTTCTCGTGATGGTTACAAATGCTCGCTTGTAAGTGGAAAAAAATTTTCAGTTATCCTCCAGATACCCTTGTATTTTACCTACTTTTCTCACCAGAGTGACTGCTTTTGAATTCATAAAACTTTTGAGAATTATGGAGGCTTTAAAAGAGAAACAGGTCTCCACTACTTAGACTGAATACCACTGCACTGAAAAAATTACTCTACATTTACCCTCGTGTTTAATTCTGTAACTGTTTCAGGATACACCTCCTCCATAATGAAAATGTCAAGTTCCCTAAAATAAACTGTATTTAAAGTGTCTGCTTTCTCCACTACTTATTTATGCATTTGATCAACCCGATTTACCAAATAGGTGCACTTGAACCACACCAATTTTCCTAGGGCATATCTGGGGGGTAGATGGTACCAACAAAAAACCCTCAACAAAACAAAACAAACAAATCCCCAAACCCCACCATCGTCAATAAATCACTAGAAGTGCAGGAACTCATAATAACAAAATTAAGCACAAATGTGTGTAAAATCTTAACTGAATATATTTCATTTTAAATAAACCAATATTCTTTTGAAATTATTCTTTTCTGTCATTAGGAAGAAGGGTATATCTACACTGAGAAATGGACCTTTAAATGTCCCTTCCCAAATTATTCTGTGACTCTATGGCTGTGTGCTAATGATAACACAAGCTCCCTTTAAACAAGTTAGTTCGTAAAAAGCCGAGCACCACCACTGTGTCATCAAGCACGAATCTCCAGAGTCATTATCTCTGCTAACAGAGCCTTTAGGCTTGTGGCTTCAGAGTCAGCTCGTTTGAAGCAGGGCACTACACCCTGCGAATCTCTGTAGAAGATACACTGGAAGAGTGGGTGTGAACGGTCTGTAGAGAAACTGGCGACTTTAACCGCTCCTATAACTGATGGAGCTAACTATTCTTGAAAATTCGTAAGTTTGAAAAAAGCTATATTCTTCAAACCTCAGAGAGCAGTGGCAGAGACAGCTTGAGACCTGCAGTGCTATCCAGGCTGCAGGAGGGCTCAGAGTTCAGAGAACACTATGTGAACACACCGCGTTTGTCTGGAGAGGAGCCATTCTTGCAAACACCTGATCAAAGATGACCTGAGTGGGGCTGTGTAGTCTACATGAAGGAAACCCTGCACCTTGGTAGGGTTAATCCATTCAGCAGCATCAAGCCTGGAAATTTTGCCCGTTGATCATGTAGAATTGACTCCATCCGAACACAAGTTCCTACTCTTATTATTTCGATAAAAATTCTCTTCCCTTCTTTATTTAATCTGGAGAGATGCAAATACTGAAGTGCCTCCATAAACACTTGTCAATAAAAATACCTTCTCTTTCCATCTTCTTCGTATTTAGTTATGAAAGGAATTGCTTAACTACTTTACAAGGTTCAGTTCTACTACAGGCTCTACCTATTAGGTTAATTGAGAGAATGAATTGATTTGAAGATGTCCTTTCAAGTGGCTAAGTCGAGAGAGTTTTTTCCCGTACAAATTAAGTCTCAACAAGAGCGGGACTCAGGGATTCAGAAGGTGAGAAGAATCACTTCTCTTACTCCCTATTCCTATTCCCTTCAGAACATGGGCAGAATCAGGATTGTGACAAAATAGAAATGCCAGAGGACATTTCTTCATAATGTTTCCTAATAACAAACTATGCCTAAGTACCAATTGCACTTGTGCTACCTCTTATCGTCCCACTATTGAAGGAAACTCTTCCTGTGAGTTTGTTCTTAAACTATTCCTCTCTTAGCTGTTACAATTTATTACTGCAGCTTGGGAAACCTTTAGTAACCTCCTGTTTTCATGTTATCCTGAAAGCATTTTGCACTGTAGCATATCAAACTGATACTGCCACTCTCCTAAGACTAGGTTTTCACTGTAAAACAAATATACTAAAGAAAATTTAAAAGTTGGTGGATCTAAAGATATCTTGCACCATGTTTAAGCCTTATCTACCATTATTCACCAGCTTAAAAGGTAATACCTATCTTCTTCCAGTCATTAGGGAAGAAAGTGGTATTTCTAGATTAGGGAATTAAAAATTATTGTCTTCCTTTTTTGAGCTTTAGAATTCTTATCAGAACCAACTGGCCAACTTCATTCTCTGGCTTATTGTCCAGAAAAAGCTTGTCAAGATAATGTTATATATAGATGTACAAACACCTTTTTTTAATTGCCTTATTTCAGCCAATGTATATGATGAGTACATGGCCTGGGAACACTCACTTTCACCCTTAAAATCTTATCATGCTTTCAAGTACCTGGTACTTAAGAAAATGTGTCTTCCCTCTCCTGACATCCACCAATTCCACCATAGTTTTGCTTCACTTGACTTGCACTTAGTATCCTGCTCCATTTGCAGAATTTATACTTTCTGCTTGGCCTCATTAATTTATTTACTTTAGTGTTTTCTTTCCTCACGTGGAAGTATCTTTGAGTTATGAGTTTTGCAGTTTGGATTTAAGATTCTTTTTACCCATTTCCCTCATATGTTCTTTTCTAAATATCTATCATTGCCTGCCTTAGGTCCTCTGAGTAAGCTGTTGTGGCATCTTTTATCTTTCACAGTTACAAATGACTTTGCTTGACTGCTTGCTTGAAAACTACGCATAGCATGAACACACACACAAAAACAAAGTAATCATAGAAAAGTGCCAGAGAAAAAATGTATCACAAGTCCTAGAATTGTACCTAAAAAGCAAGAATCAGCAAAGAAGTTAAGGTTAAATTAGACCTTGTTTCAAACCAGCATCTTTTCTTTGTGCAGCACTAAATGTAGAAGCAGCTTAGAGCTCCAACTGGATTTTAACTTCTTCCTGTAAACAGCCAAATTCAAAACATCATGATGTTTGATGTATTTCTTTTTTTTCTCTTTTCACTTTGATCTTGCTCTTTATTTCATAGTCTTGACTAAAACTAAGGAACATTGAGCCACAAAAATCTGTATCCCAACCATTATTAGGTTGTTGTGTTTTGGTTTTCTTTTTGTGAAAAGTCTCCTTTATAAATCCTTGAGAATGCAAGGACTAAGGATCTATGCCATCTATTCAAAACACCTGATTAATGAAATATTAATATGAAGGCTCCTCCTCCTTGAGAGGGCCCAGAAAATACAGCCTTTCTGCATCATTTTATGCTCTTTGCTTCAGTTTCAGCTCTACCAGTGAAACATACACTATTTCCTCTCATCTTTTCAAGTATAACTTCTGCCTTCAATGAACTAAAAACTTGCTGACATTTGCTGTCACGACTACAGCGCCAAGTACGCTGATGATCTCAGCTGTGGCCTGCAGATGAAATAATAATAGTAGTAGCTATGACAATGTTAGCATATGACAAAGAACAAAGACATCCCACAAAACACACAAGCCAAACTGAAGGAACATACCAAAGAACAGTAAATGCTAACTCAGAAAGAGACAATTCATTATTCACTTTGTCATTCAAATATTTCCAAAAATTAATGACGTTTGCCAAACATATGTCTAGCATTTCCCTAAGATAGCAAGCTTATGTACAGTAGGAATTCAAATGACTCATATGCTATGATGCGACTGCTTAACATGGCATATTAAATCAGCTCTCCAAAGTGCCCAGTACAACGACTATCAAATATCAAAGCATAGGAAATAGGGTTCTATTTTTTTGATTGGTGTGTGCACAAGTAGAAAACAAATTAATTGGAATTCATGCAACTCACCTAATACTTATTTCTTACAGAATCTCTGCTGAGAATACCATTAAGTGCAGCACTCCATTCAATAATACTTCATTGCTATGACAAAACACAGAGCCGTAACCACAGTGAAGCAAAGACGCAGAACCTTCAAAAATAAAACCAAAAAAGAAGCTCTCGGGATAGAGCCCTTTAATCTCTACATCAGATTATTCAGCAGGCGGCCTGAAAAGATCCCAGCGATTTTGACAATAGAATCAGCAAGAGGGCGACTTACTGCCTCATAGACTTTGAAGTTCCTTTGGACTTTTAATTAAACAAATATAAAACAAGTCAGAAGTAAATGTTCTCATTCAATTTGCATCTATTCATTGAAGCATTTATGTTCTTTGTTACCTTAGTGCTGGTACAGACTGCAAATATTTGTGAATTTTGTTTTACTTTTATGTTAGGGAGCTATTATAATTCAATTTTATGTTTAAGAGTGACATTCAGACTAAATGCCTTCTCACAAGCATGTAACCCAGTCCTCTCTAGACTGTATACTAGTTTTCTATAGTTTTGAATACGTAAATAAAAAGACAAAGTATGGTAAACTGTAAGCCCTCCTAGGAACATCTAGAACTAGTAAGTGTAATGACCCAGATAGAGGATATAAAAAGAAAATTTGGTCTTGTGCAGATTGCACCTTGGCATAACTATATCAGACCAAAACTTAAGCTGACAATTTTGAACAGCAGGTCGATATGGCACAATGCAGAAAACCACGAAAAAAACAAAACAGTGGCAATACCAAACAACCTTTCCACATCTCTGTTAACATGTACAGAAATAGAATAAAGTGAGAATGGCTCCACAGTTAAGCTGAAGTCTGCTGTAACTGTTTTTAAAGTCAAAGTCCCAGATATCCTGATAAAACCCCTTTTGGGTCAAGTTGTGTTCTTAATATAAATCATATAAATTGCCTGAAATAAAGGCTTTCTCAGTCCTCAGTCACATGATTCTTGGATATCTTCCATTAGCCTTCTGATCTTGATTCTGATAATACCTTTTCTGGGATCAGACTGGACCCAGGGCACTGTCTATTGGGTCCTTCAAAGAACTAACACAAATGTCTTACAAAGAAACGTACATAAAACCCAGGAGAGCTTCATTTGCAAAGTGATTCACAGACATGGGAACATACACATCTCAGTCAGAAGAAACTAAATTAGAAAATCCCTACATGTGCTAGCATATACTTCGTAAAATCAGATTTTTACTACTGTTCATCCACATTAAGTAGAATCATGCTACCTCAATAGCTGGGAGTGAAACCACATCCCACAGGAAACAGGGTCAGATAACCTTCTGAGCCCAGGTCTCAAGGAAACAACCCTGTGATGGTAATTGGGTTGGTGATGTGACTGAACAGGTCTTCCACATCCCAGATTTTATGGTACAAAATAGTTAACTATGTCTATTTAAGAGTATTTTAGCTCATATTTAACACTTTACCCGTCATGGAAGTTCATGTGGGGATGGGGCAAGAAGTATGAGCTAACAGATGTGTCTTCTATGGCTCTGTGATTTGAAGAGCCCACTTCTTCAGAAACAACACAGTTCACCCCACACAAACAAAAAAATGTCTAACAGGGTATTTTTGACACAATTCTTTCCTATAGTTTCCATCAGCTTTGTTTCTTTTTTTATTATAAGTATTTGCATCAAAATTTTGCACCTTTTCTTTATAAACATTTTAAAAATTTGAGATATTTGAGTAGAAGCCCAGCAAGTGAAATGCCAGGCAAAGTTTTACTTATTACATTTGTCAATGGTACTTCATAATATTTTCACAGCTATTTCTCCTTGAACCAATAACCATTAATGCAGTACCATTATTCAGGTAATAACATTAGGAGGTATTTCCCTATCGCTAAAGCAAAAGATGAATAATCTTTGTCTTGAACAATACATGCAAAGAAGATGTAAAGTAAGTGAATTCAAAGTCTCAATAATAACTCTTTTGAAAACCTTGATATTAAAGTACAGTTAACCATGGAGCAGAGAAAGCCAAACAGATTTGCACTATTTCCAACATGAATGCCCTGAAATGTGCTTATTAATAACATAAATTTGATTCCAGACAGCAGTCGTATTCTTTGGAAAAAACAGAGGTAGATAAAATTCTGAAAGACGAAAAGCCAGGAATCACCTGAAATAGCTTTCCAGAAAGCGATGTCCATTGAAAAATAAGAAAGAACACTTTCAGTGAGCAAACTCTTGGATAATGACTACATATAGTATGGGCAGAAGAGGGGTCAGAGAGCTAATCTACAATAATATCTATTTATACTGTCCCTTTCCCTTTGTACAAATGTCCAGGAGGGACAAATGAAAAAGGGAAAAAGTAGAAGGGGTGGTCACACAGACAACCTGAGTTTAATACACCAGATCAAGGAATCAAATATTTTCAAGTCATGGGTAAATAAAATGAGGCTTGGCATGATTTGGTTGCTTGAGATGCAGCTGAGAGCTGGATCTCTGCAGCTCAGGCAAGCCCTGCCAAGGTTTGCCTGAGGAGCAGGAAATCAGAGATAACTCCAGGTACCTTCAAGTTTCGTCAGACTCCTACTGTCACCCCAGGGAGAATGGAAAAAAACAGATACTGCTCTGCAAAGAGAAAACATTTCAAGAAATAACATTCTGAGGTGGAAATTCACCACCAGCTGAGAGCAAGAAAGGAGCAAAGAGCAAAAGAGAAAACATGGTTTCAAATAGTATGTGTCTGAAAATAGAGCAAATGCGTGCAAGAACAACGAGCTTTCTGTGAGTTGTGCTGGAAGCACAGCCCAGGGCCAGTGCATCTCCACTCATATTTGGGCAGCTGGCCAGAGACTACAGAAGTGACTTTCCTCCCATTATTTTCTCATTTTCATTAAACTGCATTTTAAGGCACCACAAAACAAGTCTACTTTCTCTACATTTTTCTCAGGCACATACCCTTTGCTCCCAGCATAAGAATAATCTCTCCTGGCAGATAAAGCAGGTCCCCATTAATTATCTCTCTCTCTCCACTTTTGCAGCTTTACTTGTAGGAATACTGCCACGACTATGGACTGTTTGCCAAGAGGCCTTACACATGCTTTTTTCATTATTAGACTACTATAAAATTTAACCATATAAGTCTCCTGCGCTGTACCCTCCTGACAATGCCAACAGCCATTCTAAAATAGACTACTTCAGAGGGCGAAGAGACCAGGCCTTTTAGCAATTCATTAAACTGAGGTTTATTTTTGCCTTGTTAGTAGATGTAATTCTGCTCCTGCTGATGGGCACTGCAGCAGCCTCAGCTCTCATATGAGCGTTTCAAAAAACATCAGACCTTGTCATGCTCAGCAGTTACACAAAACTTCATTTAACTAAGTGGGAAGTTTGCATGGCAGGGCTAAAACACAGCAAGAGCCGGATTTTACCATTTGACATTAAAAGATTTTGATTCTAAATTGCTGGGGAAATAATAGTGTACACGGATAGAGCTTGTTTTTCATTTTCTCCTCAAATCACAGAGCTTAATTGGTTCTACAAATACAGAACTGTAAGCAAAAAAAATAGATTCTGAAATAGTACTTTTTATCAATAGGTAGCAGAGTACTTTGCAGTGCAACACGATACCATTTTCCCCTCGTAAAATGATCTCTTGAAGTAAAAAGAAATTACTTGCTTATTCAGGGGCTCACAGCAGACTAGAAATATGGAAGCAAACAATATTCAGACTTTGGTCACTGTAGTTAATCCCAACAAGCAATAGTTTACTTGCTATCATTAATTTCCCATCAATGGTAAAGAATCTGTCTCAGAAGGACACAGCCTCTTTTTCCAGTGTGTGAAGACAACACACATGGTAGAGACTCTGGAATTTATTCTCTCAGTGCAGCAAAAGATAGAGTAAATAATACTGTCCCTAATTCAACTTTCAGGAATGTCAGCCAGAGCAGTCAGGGAAGGGCACCAGCTGCCTGTGCTCTCATTCTGATCTATTGCAGTAGCAAGGCAACAGTATCTGACAGAAAGGGAAAACCCAAAACTCTCACACACCACAGCAAACACCCTTCAAGATAAAGACTCAAGCTTCACACCAATTATAAAAAAACCCCAAACAGTAACATTGTGAACTGGACTAATGAAATCAGAAAAATGATGCTTCACATACACTTGCTAATGTGTCACTCCTTTATTTTCACGTGTCACTTAATATCTAAGATATAATGTATTTAACAGCTTTAAAAATATGATCAAGAGCCACCATCCTTGTTTCAAGAAGCTTATATCTATAGCAAGCCCTCAGTAATGTTTATGTATGCAGAGCCATAAGTACCAGGAAAGAAATGAAGAAACACAAGCCAGTGCCCGTTTAGCAAACCAGCAGTATCTGCACTATCCTGAGCATCACGCAGAAGCTGAGAACAGCACCTTTCATTAAACAAAATGTTTTCTGGTGGAATGAAGTAAAATAACTTGCAAAGTTTTTTGTTCACTGTCTTGTTGGAAGCGGTACAAGAACCCGGTAACTTCAGGTTGAAGAGAGCATAAAAAGAAAGAGACCATAACAGCACAAGGGCACAGACACCCTGTGCCCAATCCCTGTGCTGTCCCATCATGCTCACATTGCCTAAGGATGTAAAGCCCAGCACAGATGGCCTTGTGTGATTGTCTGAATACGCTGATAGAGTCATTCTTTCAATGTCACTGAGATTTATTTTTCTGTCTTAAATCTCTGCTGAAAAATACCCCCACTTTCATGAAGTTGCCCACAGCTTCCCACAAATTCCAGCCCAGCTGAGCAAAGCAGTACGTAGCTCAGTCCTGGAGGCTTGTAAGGAAGGCAGCCAAGCCCCAGATTTCCTGAAAACCTTTGAAGATAGTAATTTCTTTCTCCCAAGGTGTTTTATCCTTAAAGCAAGCAAACACTCTTCTAAAAACAAAAGTGGAGAGTTGGGGATTTTTTTCCCGTTCCACCAATTAAATCAATGAATCCCACATTTTCAGCTTTACTCTCTTATAATTTTCCTCAAGGAAAACCAAGCTCCACTCCAGTGCCCCCAGCACTCCATAGGTGAGCACGGTGTAGCCTGCAAGACCAAGACAGGACTTTTCCACTGAGAAAAATGAGTGCAGCACTGTGCCCATCCTGGTCACAGTGAGCTGAAGATGTCCTTCCCGCACCAACAGAAAAGGATTGCTGGTGGCTGTCACACCCCCATAACTCTTCACCTCCTTCCATGTAAAAAAAAAAAAAGCTACTGGAAGACTTCAAAATATATTGTATGGGACTACAAAGCACATGCAAGGTGTTAAAAGAGCAGTGGATTGACAGGAGAAGCAAAGAACAGTCCAGACTCTGGCCCTCACCCTGGGAGCAGCCAGCAGCGCTGGAGGTGCCACACCCAGAGCTCTTTGCAGGGCCACGCTCCCTCTGCGCTCACACACCTGGCAGGGACATGTGACAGTTTCCAACACCTCCCCCTGTCCCCATCACCTCTCACCAGCAGCAGGGCCAGCGCGAGCAGCCCCCACACAGCTCCCCATGAGGGACAGCGGGGCCAGGGCCAGCCTTGATGGGCACGTCTGCCCTTGCTGGGTGACACAAATTGTTTCTGTGCTAAAGGGCTGGGACGACAGGACCAGGCTGTGACCTGGTTTTCTCTTTAGACTTGTAGGAAGACTGTGTCTATCTCAACAGGGTGGTCTAACAGACAACATCACTGTTTAGGAATGACTCTCTCAACAATATTTTATAATTCCAAAGCTACCTAAATACACGCTGTAGCCCTACTTACCTGGCTAATCAGGTCCACCCTAGTAAACGGGTAGATGAGGATTGGACTAAATTCTTCCACTGAATTTTGGTGGCATTTCAAGATCCTAGTAATCCCATTGGCCCAAATAGTCTGTTTAAATTCACAGTAGAAGAATTAGTCAGCTTGCCTATTAGCTTACAATATGCTGCACCATCTACACAGACAGACACACACCAAAGAAATATTTTCCCGTTGTTGATTTCTTAGCAACAGATTTAGCTGCATCTAAAAAAAAAAAAAAACAAACCAAAAAAAACCTCCCCCCCAAAAAAACCAACCAAAAACCAAAACAAACACTCTTGCTCCACCAAAAAATCACCTGTGCAAATTCAGCCACAATATTTCAAGCAGCATCTTTCCATAAGAATTTAGAGAAAAACAATGCTGTTACCCTTACATCCCCTGAGCCAAAGCTGTTATGTGAGAAGTACCATTAATGTCAGCAGGGATACAAAGTGAGCGGGATTTGCTCCATGTTCTGTAATAAAGGCTTCTCAAGGAGATGAAATCGGACTCAGTGTAATGTAAAAGAAGTGACTGGAAGCCACAGTGGCATTGTGTGGACAGTCTGTACCACACTACTATTCGAGGACTATAAAGCAGGTAGTAGCTCTGTTGTAAGATTTTTCTGGAGATGATATTAATGAGCAGTGACTGTCTGGTGCCAGTGTTACTTCAAATTGCTATTTTAATACAGCTCACATCAACAGTAGCACTGACAAACATAATCAAAATGGCAGTACATTCAAGTACAAGATAGGAATACCAGCCTCATTTGAAAATGAAAAATAAAGCAAAGAGATGGAACTCTGAAAAAGGAGGAAAAATGCTAAAGGAAGAAGGAACCAGTATCATTTGGAGTTAAATCACTATGCACAGCTACAGTCTGACAATGCAAATGTGGGCTTCATGGGCAATAGCATGGATACAGTCATTAGAATTATATATTTTTATTTTGTATAGCAATGAGATCAATGTGTGCCACAACATAGGGAAAGCACTGCCACAAATGAATTCCTACTGTATATTTTTGAAGAGTATGGGCTTGATTTTGAGCACAGAATTTATTCAGCTTCCCCCTCCCTCCCAATCAGGTTCTCATTATGTCGTCTAAAACCTTGATTCAGCCAAGCACTTCTGTATGTGCTTTGTTGGAACATGTAATTACTTCCCATTAAAGTCAACAGGACTAAGTAGCATGGTTAAGTGCTTTGCTGAATCAGAGCCTAAATGACATCAGCGGTGCCAGTAAGTTACAGGTGCAAAAAAACCAAAACCAAACCAAACCAAAACAACCAAAAATAAACCAAAAACCACCACACAAAAACAAAGCAAACAAAAAAAGCCAGCCTCATGCTTTAAAAATTTGACCTTTTTTAAAGCAAACTTTTGTAATAGGCACATTTGCGATTTTGTTGTGGATTTTGCTTAGTTGACTGATGATATACTATTTCCTACCTTTTAACTCTCTGAAATGTTGCCATGCTCGTCCTTGCTGATTCTCTAGAAAACACGGTAATTTTTAGAGAAGAGAAAAATAGAGTACTGAGGTGACAAACATTACTCTGGCTTGTCAAAAGTGAACAGAGAAATAGAAGGAAAGCACAAAGAGTTATTTGCCCTTGAAATCTCTTAATGTGACAGATTTAGACAAAGGTGCATTAGTCTTTGAAAAAAGACACCAAACACACACACAAAAGCAAAACCCACAATAGCCCACAAAAAGCTTCCTGAGCCAGCTTATTCAGGAAAACATTATGCAGGGTTTGCATCTTTCCTTCACCAGTAACAGGTTTAAAGATAGCTGCATGCAGCCTGGACAGCAATGAGGAGCACTTAAGTGCCCCATCTCAGCCACAAACAATTCGGATCTGTCCCAAAGTCCTCACACGCAACCCTTAAAATTGCTCACCCAAATGACTTTCCCAGGAACAGGTACACAATGTCATGATAGCCAAGGGTACCTTAGACAACTAGGGATGCTCTTACTCAGAGTTCTGGTTAAAATCTTACTTTGTGCCTCTCAGCATGGGGTCTGCCTGCATTTGCAGCAGCAGTTCTGAAGCATAGCAAATACACAGTCACAAGTTAATTGGGTAGAACTCATATCAGATAAAAACATGTGTTTAACTGGGGGAAAAGTACTACTAACAGCACCTGAAAGACTTTGAGAAGCTATGGGGAAAATACATCAAAGGCACAAATTCATACAAATTCATCATTTGTAAGTGTCATCAAAAACAGGTTTACTTTGTTCTATTTGAGTCCTGCTGCTGTGAACACAGCTGCAGTATCTGAATACCTAGTTGTCATATTCAGGAGCCTAACATGGAAAATCTTATCTATGAGGAAGCAACGTCATGAGTTCCACATGACATGAAACTGATGGATGCACCCACATCACAGAGGTGACACAGGGGACACACAAACAAAAAGGAATGGATCAATGGGAACAAAATGGCATGCTTCAAAGTGGACAAATAGCTCTTGGCAAATAGCCAGTAGTGGCATAACAATAGGGATGCCTATAAGAAGTTAACTATCATCCCAAAATTTCAGTCACAAGCTGCATAGGCACAAAATAGACACAACAGACACCATGAGAATTAGTATCTTAAAAATACCCAACCAAAAACAAAAGTAATATTACAATGGAGTTTAACCTTTAATCACTGTTTCCAGACCAAAATAGGTTAAGCGGCTTCTCAAAAAAAGCCTCCAGTTGAAGAATTTAACATATATATTCTATTATTTATTCTATTTATTTCTTTAGATTTTAAAATGTGCCTCTCCAAAGGTCTAGGGAAAATATACAGATCATTTAAAATTACACAAAAAATTCCAGCTAAACCAATGGTCAAAATAAAAAACCTTCCCAGAACCCCGACCCTAACCCTTCTCAAAAAAGAATCCCACCTTTTGAACCCAGTAACTATCACTCAGTCTTTTTACTAAGAAAAAGCTTGGGAAAATAGTTGGGTTCTCCCACTACCAACCAGGAGCTTAGCAATTGGCCCATGCCTAACATCTAAGACCATGACATGCAGTGACAAAAATCATTCCTGACACTCAACTTTCCCTTCTCATCCTCTCTTTGGTATTTCTGCTGTATCTGCAAGTTTATTTTAACAAACGATTTTTATCAGCTGTTTATCTTCACCCCTTGGTACTCTTTGAGACCTCCAAAATATGTCCCTGGGGAGAAGACAACCACCACCCTTTTTTCCATCTCTACTCCTTCCCTTTTTTTTTTGTCTTCTTTTATCCCCAGGGCTGGTCATCCAACACGATGACCTAAACAGAAGTACTGAATATCAAAGTTTCTCAAAACCATAATTAAAATCGCTCTGTTTCTTTCAGCTTGTAGTGTGCCATTTCGTAGATGCATAGAGACAGAATAAGAGTCAGACAGAAATAGAGTCAGGAGAAGAACTGGGAACATAATGCAGATCTCATTTCCCTTCGCCTTGGTCGAGGAGTTGAACTAAACAATAGGGACAGTCTATTTCAGCCTATTTTCAGGTACAGTATCTCCAAGAGCTATTTTCATACCAAAGGTAAAACCAGGTCTATAAATCTCAAGAATTTTTTTTGTCCTTCAGTCAGTGGAAAAGAGACAGGAGCACTTAAGTCATAACACATTAAAATGAAGGGGGAGGGTCAGCTTTTTTTCTGTGCTGAGCAGCAGAAATGTTGCTGTCACGCTCAGATGAACTATCATAGACTTTCTGGATGACAAGTTGCAGATAATTAGAAAAAGAACCCTTTAACTAAATGTTATAATGCCATTATTAATTTATAATTCATAATCTGTACCTTATTGAACAGAGCAGCCACACCATAAATTTAAAACACATTGCATGATAGCCCACTCTTTCCAAAACTTCATTTGTAATGGGATCTGCAGTTCTTAGCTGCAGTAATTTATAATAATCAAGAGTAGATATTGCACATAATTGATGCTATTTGCTGTGTGCAAAACAGGAGTCAGAAGTGTCATACTTTAGGCCAGAATCAGTCACACTTTTCACAGAAAATGATTTATTCTTTACACAAACCTGATAGGAGTAGAAAGATACTGAAGGCAGAATTTCATCACAAAAGGCAGCAGGCAGGTCTGTGTATTGAAGGAAGCCTTAACTTACTGCAGGCAGCAGTTCAAGGTCTGTACATTGCCTTGAGAGAAAACTAGTTCAAGACTTCCCTATTCTAATCTCTAAAGTTAGATCTTTTTCCACCCTATTTCTACAGATTTACTGAAGCAAATTACCCGCTGGTTGTTTTCACTTTTACATGCTTATTATGCCCTTACTGATGATGCTTTTGATTTCACTGGAAGTTGATTTTTTCCTGAATGCACGATTCTATCACCTAAGAACGAATGCAAATGTTTTCTACTTGATCTTATAACGAGTGCAATTAATTTTATTTTGATTTATCAAAATATATATAAATAATAGACCCGCAAGTGGGAACATCAGTCCTCAAATCAACCAACAGACCAACCAACAAATGCTGGAGCATGAAGGAATTGATAGTCAAATATTCTAAAGAAGTTAATTGTTTGGAGACACAGACTATGCAGAGCAAGAGTCGTAATTATGTGTCTTTCCTTGTACCAACTGCAAGTCAAGCTTAGACACTTTAAGCAATCTTCCAATATTATTCAGATCACAGTGACAATGACTGTTTGTGTGTTGGTACAGGAGAGCCCAAGGATCGTTAGAAAAGTGTTCTTCAGCACTCAGAATTTGTTGCACAGATGAAAAAAACCATAAAAATGTGTCAACCCAGTGTCAAATGAAAAGCCTTGGCAAGCTGACCCGGGGAGTCCTTAGAACTGAGTGCATTTCCATGTAAACAAGGACAGAAGTACATAATTTTCATGTTCAAAATTACTGGCATGCATCTTTCAAAGACAAAACAAACAAAAACACACAACTACATGAGATATGTCACAACAAGTGACATTCCCATGGCAATGTGACCACTCGAAACAGAGCTGCCACAGCTCAGCCTGGAAACCACTGCACTGATTTGGAGAAATTCTAGCAGACTACTTGGTGCGAATCAATGGCTACAACACACAGGAACAATGGATACCTTTCCAGCCTGCATGGAGTTGGCGTTGGGCTGTATTTCTCTGTCTGCTCCAAATCCCCCAGCACATCTGAAGACACATACAGCACAGGTTGTAAACCCAGTTAATGCATGCTCATTTTTTGCAGTTTATTCCAAATTCTTTACCACTTCAAAATGTGCACCCAGCATCGATTAAAGACACCAAAAAATTCTGCTACCAACTTTTGCAGAAGTCTATAGATCTCCTGTGATTTACAGAGCACAATTTACTATTCCTCTTTCTTCAGAGGTCTTCCATTAACTTTGAGCCTGAAATACATAAATTACATTGATTTTCTTTAGGTTCCGTTTCCATTGCAATGAATCCTAGAGAATTTGGTTCCAAGGCAGCAGTTTCCTGTTGTCCTTCTTCGGCCATTGAGACTGGCTGCACCCTGCATTGAGAAGTGCTTATATCTGATTCAAGGAACAACCACAATCCTTTGAAAATATTAAAATTTACATGTATTTTGCAGTAAACCATCAGATAAAAACCAGAAGATGACTTTGGAAGAGACTCATTTTCTACCTGTGAAATAAGAACGCTTTAAGCAATAGGGTAGAAGGCCATGTGTTCATTTTATCTCACTCCCTCTCTCTTCCTTGCCGCACTTTGACTGTTTTTCCACATGCAAATTCCTCCATTTTTATTGCCCAGAGTTCAGGACAAATTAAAGCAGGCTTTCTGTTTTCTCAGCACATTCTCTGAGCACTGAGCTGTGTTAAAGGTAGAAGCAAATTCTCTTCCAGTCTGCCATGCTTATTGCTAAGGCCCCCAGTAGGCACAGGTATAAACAGGGAATTTGGTTGATGCTTCTGGAACTGGAGAGGAATCTGTTTCATTCCTATTTAGAAAAGGGCCTAGATGCTCTCACTCCTTTCTAAGTCAGTATGCACGCACATGCAACCCCTACTGTCAGTGGAAGGCTATGTTTGGGGTTCAGTTACAGTGCTCCCCCTAATTGAAGAGCTTAAACCTTGTCCAATCCCCAAGTTACACAGACCTGAGTTTCTCTGAATCTTGTCCTGAGCTCTTGAATTGCGAGTTCAGTAGATGCAACAGCAGTGGCTTATGCTAACTGTGAGGCACCAAGGTCTCAACCGTTAAGTCACAGACAAATAGCTGTAGAAACCTGAACTAAAATGAAGTAATCTCCAGTCCACAGGGATTACACAAAGCAGCTGTTGCATTATTCTCTGGAGTTTTCTGTAGCCTCCTAGAGCATAGGTGCAGTTTGTAAAAGCACATTAAGATCTTGCAATTAAAAGGGCTGTGTAAATACGAGGAGTATTTTTTCAATATGAGCCAGAGTCCCATGCTTCCCAGATGGAAGCATTGCTACATTTAATAGTTTAGACAGAGATCTTCATTAAGGGGGTTAGTGCACTTAATATGGATATCCCAAGGGGTTCTCTTCTGCTAAATTAACCACATTTTAAGCTTTCTAGATAAAGAAGTCATTTTCTAAATGCCTAGAAATTAAGGTCTTCTAATTTTATACTTGAGGTTATTGGCACTTCTTCATCTGAAAAGTGTTTTAGAGAGATCCAGCAATGAATTTCCTGAATCCATGAAAACTTCAGCCCATACCTTATGAACTGTTGCGTAGAGCATATTTATCTGCAAACCCAAGGTGGGTTCCCATGGCCGCTCTATGTGACATTCAGATGCATCAGATTTGCTGCCTTTACACTTTCCAGTTAAGCTTTTTAGACTTGGTTAAGTTTCCAAACAAGCTTGACTGAGATTTCGGCACCAGGAGCATAGCTCATGAGCTTTAATGCTGTGCTCAGTTTGGACATATAGTGCTTTAACGCATGGACTGGAGTTGTTCATCCCAGTTTGGGGTCTTTAACAACTTACAGAAGCTGCTGCTGACCTTACTTCCACCCTCTATCCTGGGTGAGAAGTTGCGAGGGGCTCTTTCCAGAAATATTGATAAATTTCATACTTGTAAGATCCTTCACACAGACCCTGGGCAAGGTAACCCTCAGCTAGAGAGCAGGGCAGGATTCCCAGGACACCCAAATCTTTATACTGGGTAGCACTAACTTCTCCCTGTCTCCCATGCTGAGGATTTTCAGGCTTCATTTCTAGGTATGTGCTATGACTTCACACAGACAGAAGGTTATCTGAAATCCCCTGTCCTTGCTAACTGCTGCGCTGGATGCAAGGCAGCTGTTGTCTGTGCTTGAGATAATGTAACCTGGCAGCAGCAATACGGCAATAGCTCAGACACAGGGCAGTGCTCTCTCCTAAACCAAGCTTAGGAGGGGACTTCTGCCTGGGCCAGACTGTACCATCATATTTTGCTTCTCCCTACACACTGTGTGAAGTCTGCTGCACCATGTAACCTTAGGTGTTTAAATAGTTCCTTACATCTCTTCCTACAAGCCTAAAAAGTTTTTCCACAAATGTGTCCTGACTAACATTTTGTTATAGAAATGCTCACACCGGGGGCTATCAAAGGTATTTAAGGAGGTTACTAGGTTCAAATTCAGTGTCTAATTAGGCACAGATTACTCTCTCCATGTGAGTAAAAAGTACAAGCAAAGAGAGGAAGACCATACGTTAAATAAATTAATTCCAACTGGAGAATGGTGCTAGGAGGGCCAAAAAGCCCAACATACCAGTGACATTTACAATAATACCATCTCTATATGTGCTGAAAGATGTTCCAGACATCTTAGGTTATAAAAATATAAAGCCTGAAAATATTTTTCTTGAAAAGCACGAGGCACTCCTTAGTGCAAACATCTCTGCTCCCTTATCTCAAAATTTACAGCTGCTGAAGTCTTTCCAGCACCTGGTCAATGGCTAGGTGCAGTTTCAAATACCTGTCACACAGTGGTTGGTCTTGGGGGAAAATACTCAGTTTATCAGTATAGCACATGAACACAAGAACAGTAAATATCTATTTCTCCTCACTGCAGATAGAAATGAGACTACAGAGCTGGTAGAGTGCTACTGCAAAACAGCTTCCTGAGGATTCTTGACTGTCAAGTAAAGACAGCAATTGCACCTAAAAGAGTGAATGCTTCCCATGAAGACACAGTACTTTTTAAGAACAAATTTTCAAAGTGCAGGACAGTGTGTATCTGCACTTGTTAGAATAAAAAACTGATTACACAGATCTGCATTCAGCTGCAGCAGAAACATCTAAGTTCAGTTCTCACTCTCTCATTATAGTCAGTAATTATTTATTAGCTAATGATTTGCATAATGTTTTATCTCTCCAGTTATCAAAGGACAGTGAAATTAAAGTGATGCACAAAGTCTGTACAAACTGTCTTCATCAAAGAACTCTGTCCCTCTAGATTTACCATCCCCAGAGGAAGACCATAAGCTTCATGACCATGATCAAGCTGTGTCAGACTTAAAGTCCATCTAGCTCAGAATTTAATTGCTCCTACTGGCTAGGAGCAGATGCTCAAGGTGTGTAAAAATAATCAATTAGTGCTTCAGTACATTGAATGTAAGGATCACATCTAAACCATAATTTTAGCAGCCAATATTAGATGTAGCCTCTATGAATTTGTCCGAATTCTTTTTCAACCCACAAACACTCTTGGCTATCACAGCTTCCTGTAAAAATATTCCAATTTAATTCTATGTTGCACAACAAATACTTAAATTAGTTTTAAAGTTGTTGCTGGATATTTTTATTCTGTTTCTGTCAAAAAAAAAATGAATATTTCCTGCCTCATCCCCACCCTCCATGTTCTCTGGGACATTCACAATTTTATACACTATTATCCTCCTTCAATCATCTCTTTTCAAAGGTTAAATGCTTATTTAGCCTTTCCTTACACAGGCTGCATTCCATATCTTTTATCAACATTGTCTTTCTGTTTTTAATTGTTTTAATTTATCAATCCCTTTTCTAATAATTCTTAGCATTCAATTTGTCTTTTTGTTTTCTGCTGTGAGCAATGATCTAATTTTTATTGAGAACTAACCACATTAACACTAAAATATTTTCTGCAATGTCAGGTGAGAGCCCATCATTTATATACATTCATAAATGTTATTTTCCAAGTGTCTTACTTTGCATTTCCCAAAATTGATCTCCCCCCAGCTTATCATCAGTTATGAGAATTTTCTGCAATACTTTAGAGTTAGACTCTCCTATTAGACTTCTTCTTGTTCTTTTCGTATTATAAATGGAATGTATGAAAACACTGCACACATAACACAATTTTCAATGTGATCACCTTGCTTTTAGAAAAAAAACTAAACATTTATTCCCACTCTCTATTTTCTAGCTTTTAACTGGGCATAAATCCACAAAAGGATCTCTCCTCTTACCCCATGACTCTTTAATTGCATGAAAAGCCTGTTTTTGTTGAATCTGCATGTGCCATTTTGAGCAGGTGATCCACAAGACAGCTGATTAGGACACTTAACAGGAGCTGATTTCACACAAAAATCCCATAATTAAATTGCAAGAAATTATATCGATTTTGTTCTGAAACTTAAACTCTTCATTAATGTTGTGCTAGCAGGAGCACTAAGGAAGGTTTAGCGGAGTCAACAGGAGCTGCACAGATAACTGGAATGGGGGAAAAGGCAGCAGTGCTTTCAATCACTGTCATTAACACTCTCATTATAGGCTCGTTATGCATGGGCTAGGAGTCTAACTCTCATGGGCAATATCTGAAATATATCTTGGCATGTTTCTGCTGTGAATGGAAAAGGACATAGTTCAGCTCTATGCCTGGTAGCTCAACCACCACTGTCAATGACTGATGCAAGTGTAAATGGAGCTTCACTGTCCTCCACACCCAGTTAAACTAGGTGTCCACTGCACTCTTCAACACACTTATCTTTCTTTGGTTCTCCAAAAACTTACGAGTCCCTGAACCACATTTTTCACTGCAGAAGAATGAAAACAAGCATCAGAATACACCTAAGTACTGATGGCATAAGGTCTTGCTTAACATATTGACATTTTTAGTGGGCTTCCCAGTATCTCCCTGCAATTTTTTGCCCTGTATCAAGATTCCTCATCACTCAAATTCTCTTTTACATAGTCTAAACTCTTATATACATAGCAAGGAAGAGAACATTGAGTTTAAGATTACCTGTGATATCTCACAGGATCAAGTCTTAGCTTTCTCTATTCAGTAGGTTTTTTAAAAGCTTAGAGAATACACATCATTCAAAATACAAAGGAAAGCAAAATACAACTACTATGAAACACGAGCTATGCTGTGAACAACACCCTCTGCAAAACAAAAGCAACAAATAAACAGCACACAGCTGAACAGTGACCCATTTTTTTTCAATGTTTGTATAATAGCAGCAGCTAAAAATCTTCAGTGCAAAATGGAGGAGGGGAATTTTGATATAAAGATGAACTTGGAGAGGCAGTATGGAAATACACCTTTCTCGAGGTTATTAATTTTATTGGAAAGAAATTCATCAATACATGAAGATCAACAGAACTGGTTGATTTTGCACTCACAAATACATTTCTCTTGTAGCCTTATGTCTGAGTGTTTTAACGCAGTGGTCTGAGTCTTGTTGCTAACCAAAAGTTAGAAAAAGAAAATGACTAAGGATAGCAAGTTATTAAAATTAGAAGATGTTCAAGTGCCTGCTTGTAACCCTCAAAAAAATAAAAGGCAGTCTTATTTCTTGGCCTGCTTTCCTGCACCATAGGCTAATCTGAATATGTCCAAAAATCACTGTGGATCAGTCAGTAAGCTACTTCATCTATGTTTCTGGGCCTAAAATATAGATTTCTTCTTTAAGGGACACCATTTAAAACCAGAACAAAATCCCATCCAAACCCTCAAACTTTTCTTTAATTCTAGCAAATAAATAGCATTTTCAGGGGCTTGTTCCGTCCTTGGCATGTTGAACAGAGTTCTAGCTATATTTACCGCATTAGTATATAAAACTATTCTGTCATCACTCTCCTTTTATGCTTTTAAATAAAGCTTACATAAAGTACTGCCACTTTATAATTTTGGCAGATCAATAAAGTCAAGAAAACAGCAGCCACATCTTTCTGGTAGCAATTACTAAGATTATATTAGTGGTATTTAGTGCATTTAGGCTATTAGAACAGCAATACTTATATTTTATATAGGTGGGGCTGGTAATACCAGCTATTAGCAAGATTGCTTAACAGTTCCTATTTTAAGAGCCTGTCTTTAATGTTTTAGTTGCTCATAACTTTGGAAGCTTTTCTGTAGACTGAACTGGAATTTTCCATCCTAAGTAGTCTGCAGAAATATTATGATTTCCCTGCCCCAAAAAGCAAGGTAAACTCTTCTGTCCATGTTTTAAGAATTAACTCACCATCCCCCAGATTGATGTACTTGTCTAAGAAATATTCTGGTGTCTCCAAGTTTTTGAAGAGTGACTTGAAATTTCATAAGAAAAGGCTTGATAAATTCTGCTCCTTTTCAGTAGGGATTTCTTCATTTTGGTAGAAGTTGTCCATGGAAGATGTCTCCTGCAACACTAAGACCAGATGCAGGAATTTAAGAGCACATGCCCTGTGTCTTCATGGATCTCAGTGAGCCATTGCTATAATCAGATAGAGAAAAGACAAGAGAAAAGGGAAAGAAGATGAGACTACAGAGAAATGGGATTAGAATCCATTGAAAGGAAAATTGAGATTGATGTGCAGCACACAGACTGGGGATAGGCCTGGGAAAAGAGGAGGAAAAGACCTAGAATGCAAAAAGCAGGAGGCATGAGAAGAGATATATCAGATAAGACACTCGTGTGCAAAAGAACTGAAAGTTACTGAGGCAAAAAGAATGGTACCAGAGAAAGGACCAGAGTTCCAGGGGCTGCAGGAGGCTCCTCAGGGGAATTTAAATTTAACTGAAGAATCAGCTGGGATTTGGAGTTAATATTTAAAATGTGTTGAATAACCCAGTCACCAGAGCAGGGCCTGAGTTCACAAAGAATGCCGGCACAGGGTGGACAGCGTGGCAGGAAACAAAACACCATTTAGCAGCTGTCTTCACAGGCACCATCGTGCCTGTGGCCTGGCTGATGTCAGATACTCATAAAATTAGAGGCCAGATCAAAACAGCACAAGATGCTTCCAGAGATCAGTTTTGCATTCTTGTGATTGTTCTTTGATGAAAACTTCCATGAATGCACATGTCTGTGTGCTGTTAAATGCACAAAGTTAAGAATAGTTTTTTCTCCCTTACAAAGGGAGTAAAACAAACCCCATAATATTAATCTTTCTGATAGAAAGGTATTTTCCTCCCCAACATCCTTGAAACCTTACTTGAAACATCAGAAACAAAAAAATATACCAAATCAATCTGGCAAAAATTTCCAGTCATGTTGCTGACTCAAGAACCCTTCCCAACCCATTGAATTAATGCCACTCACTTTTCAGAACACAAAGATGGAAAACATCTGAGATTACTTTCCTGTGCAACCTCTTTTAAGGTTTGGTCAAGAACATGGAGACAGAAAGAGATCAGTTCATGTCCCAGGCTGTACAGACCCTAGCTATACAGCAGCTGAGTAAATATCACTGATAAATAATGTCACTATTAGCTTTGACAATGGGTTAAAGGCATCTCCAGTTTCAAATCTGTTCCATTACTGAGTGAGATATGGCAAAAGAAAAGAGAAATTTTAAGTTTGTATTTTGTTGTTTTCCCTTCTTTATCTACTGACACAAAAAATGAAAACACACACTTTTTTCCCTTAGGAGTATTACTGTTATCCATAGCCCATCATCCATTAAACTCTCAGATTGCTGTGTCAAAGTGAATGAACAAGACTGGCATGTTTAAACAAATCAGAGGTTACTCTTAGAGGCTGTGTACAGAACATCCATACTGCATCAATTCTGCAAGTCAGTATGCACAGACAGGGATTTATATTCTACCAGTTTCTGTATAACCAAAAGTGAATAAAAAGAAAAGCCTTCATTTTTGCCAGCATTTTGCTTTTCATTTCTTAACTGAGATCACATTCCACATTTGGTATTTTATCCTTGACTTTTTCCTCTGACTTTCTGTCCCAGGGGCTGGAGGATAAGGGTGAGACTCAGTAAATGTGTTCTGGAGCTTATGAGGTTTGACCACTACAATTCCATTTAGGAGAAGTACACTTGCATAAAATGGCAATAGCATTTGCATTAAATAACAGAATACAGCACTAAGGTTTAGTTTTCTTATATTAAATATCAGCACTGCTGTTAATTAATGTTGCAGAAAATTGGTATCTATCCCATTTCAAACATTACATTATTTATCAATAACTAAAGCAAATACATGGAGTTAATTTCCAAAGGAATCTCATAACCTATGGGGTTTTAGAATCAAACAATGGATAGGTGCTGAAATAAGAAAGGAATTTATAGTTCCTAGACAAAGATTCATAAGGGGTATCAACTCTTATTTTTTGAAGATAGAGATTGGTGCCTAATGCCAGAAGAAAAATAAAAGGAGCTACTTTGAGTTAACTCCCTAAGAGTGATTGGCACAAAGCCACATTATAAAACCAGTGAAACTTTGTCAGAAGGAAGTTATCCGATAACTGCCAGTCCAGTTTTGGAGAGGTGAAGTGCTATTTAATTTTTTTCTTTCCCTAAAGATCTGTAAAAAGATAAGACACATATATGAGAAGAATACCAGCTTATCTGGACCACAAATCTCCACTCTGAAAAATCCAGTGTCTTCCAGAACTTACATGAATATTCTTGTCTGCATCTTCGAGATTTTAAGGACAATGTGTTTGAGGACTTTACCTGGAAATATATCTAGTTCTTCATTATTTTCTCTAAAATCTTGAAGGGTTTGAATGCCATATAATAAAGTTAAAAAAAAAACCAAAAAAACAAACAAGAAGTCAACCAACTAACCAACAAAACTAGTGAGAGAGGTATGCTCATCAGGTATTGAAATCTTTGCTTTCAACTTCTTGCCTTCTGGAGTTAGTGGAGAGAGTAATGTATTTCTGTTCAAGATTTCTGAGACAACCACCTGCATTAGAAGGGCAACTCAGTACACTGTATTACACAGGGACAGTGAATCCACACAGTTCAGCACAAACCACTCATGTGTAGAAGCAGCCATTTGCCCTTGTGCTCCAAATTTCTGGAGGTACCAAATAAACAGACCAAGTCCTTTATTTTCTGCTTGGAGAAAGCTTCCAGTGGAAAGAGGACTCAATTAGATTGACAACCCACCAGTAAGACAATCCACCAAAATATCTTCACTCAGGAGGAGACTTGCAGAACTAGGCATATATGATGATTTACTAAGCAAATCCACCCCTTATCTCTCCCATGGTGATTTTTTGATTGGTTGGATGGGTTTGGGGTTTTAGGTGGGTTATTTTTTTCCTCTCCTCCCTTTCGAGGAAAAAAGGAATAGACTTGAGACAGGGTTGAATTTTGCAATCAATAGGCCCAACTGTCTGCAGGCATCCTCTTTACTAGCAGTGTTTTGGGAGTATTAGCATTTATCAGCAGAGAGGCACCCAGTCCCTTTCCAGGCAGCATTTCTAGAATTTTGAGTTATGTGAGGGTAGGATGGGGATCTGAAAATCATTAATTTAGAGATATTCCACCATGTGGAAGACAATATGAGTCAAGAGTTCTCATATTTTTTAATTAGGCACCTAAACTCCATTTGTATCTTAAGGGCCTGTGTCCTTTTCAGACTATGAAGTCGTTAAAAAGTACTTATGTTTTCAGCATTAGAAAAACATGATTTCAAACCTTGACCCTGAAATTATCTTAATGGATCTCTTAAACTTAATCTAGATTTGGAAACTCCTCCCTGACTTATGCCTTCTTCACTCTTCTCTAATTAGCAATGCAGTCATGCTATTGATGAAAAGCAGGTTGTTTCTTCATGTGAAGACCATCTGCCAGCACATCACTGCTCCTACCCCAGATGGCAACTTCTTGGTAAAGCTAAGAGGTGCAATTATTCAATTGTTCTATAATCAGACGCACACTTCAATTAGCTACTGATTATTACGATTCAACAGTATTTCTCCTACTTACTGTTCCATTTGTCAAGATATCCTGTGTGATCTTTGCAATTATTGCAGTGTTAAGATTCAACAAGTTTACCATGTTGGTTAAGCATTTTAAAAGACAAAGTGCTTAAAGGGTTTATCAACTCAGAAAGCAAAAGTAATTAAATTTTGCCTAAACACTAACTAGTTCCAGCATAATGGCAAGCATTCGATTGTCTGTAGCTAAGATTAGGGCCAGGATTCTCTGTTTGAAAGGATGTGTGTCCTGAGAAGAGATACATAATGAACCTTAGCAAACATTTTTGCAAGTCACACAATTGAGAAAATGAAGCAGATCCAAGTAGGTCTAGAAGTAGTAAAACTATTTCTAATTCAAATTTAATCCACTCTAGCATCACTCTCACTCAGTCACAGCATTTAGCTGTTATAGTTATGAGAGAGGAAAAATAGCCTTTGTGTTACTAACTGTAACATTCTCCTCTATGTCCTCCCTTTGCAGTCAGCCTGTACTGCCATTTGGGCTTTTCTGTGAGTTAGGGAGAGACAGCCACATCCCTGCTCCTGGCTGCGGCAACGGGCCACGTGTGCACAAGGACTCCGTAACTCATTTAAACTCTTATGAGGAAAAGAAAGAAAAAACCCTGAAACTCTAGAAACTTAGTACACTGCTACAAGTTTGTAAGAGGTTTGTAACTGAGCAGAGGTGAACAGCATCGCTGTTTGCCACCTCACAACACCAGTAAGACAGAAAAGCATAAATGCATTTGAGAGAGGTTTTTAAAGTTCTGGTGAAGACTGATCGTTCCACCTCCTGGATAAGGACTGCCACAAACACACAGATGAAGCTCTGAGGAATTTCTCCCATTATGGTAAGTTATTTTTTGCAACTTATTGTAACATGTATTTTTCCTTCTTTCAGAATTACCATTATTTTATTCTAAAAAAATTGATTTTATTCCTATTTTGAGGTTAAATATGTTTCCCATCAATATCATTTTTGTGCAGTAATGAAGAGAATGCAAACTTAGGTGACTAATTAGGTCTCTTAGCCCATGCAGTCTGTGCTCAGACGATCTGCAGTGCTATAATGGATTTTAGCGAGGGCCGCTGGGTGTAGCTGAAGATAAAAGCAGGTCAGATGAACAACAGGAAAGGCCTAAGATTACCTCGCACAGATTTGCTGACATGAGACTAGAGAGCTGAGCTCTCCACCAGTAGTCTCATCAGCTACCCAGCATGTGTGGCCACATCGGGTGACACAGTAGTATAGCTCATTTGTGCACACTGGAACTGAATTTTCCCTGGCAGCTATGGGAACTGTAACTACATCATTTTTCAAGTGACAGCCTTTTACGTACTAAAAAAACCCCCAACAATTTCATCACAGTAATAATTAGACACCATATTAACCTTGCTGTACATTTCCATATAAAATATAGGTGCATTTATAGCTACACATTCATTTATTCAAACACAGAATAAAGAATATTGAGGCTGAGGTATATTGAGATGCAGTGCCCCAAAGGAGAGATTGGCAAACCTGAAGTTACCAACATAACCTTAATTCTTGTGCTTCTCTTTATGATACAGTCTCTAACTGAGTGAGTGCTGGTTTTACAACAGTTTTTACAGTACAAAGTACTTTATTCAGGTCATCACTGTTCACCATTTCTTTCAGTTCCACTGTGGGCTGAATGTTACTCGTCGCATACTATCCAGTTGCATACTATAGGTCTTTTCCAACTTTGGCTACAGAATTTGGGAGTTTCTCCTGGCTTTCCACAGGGAACATAGTCCCCTGAGAGAAGAGACTAGATCAGACAAAAATCATATTTCTAGGCTTATTCTCAAAATTCAAATGAAAAAACAAAAAGCCTCCATAAAACCCAGCACTAACATTTTGGGTGGTTAAAGATCATGTTACAAAGATTAAATTTCAGACCTTAAATTTCAAACCTGGGATTCATTCATTTTTTTTATATGCAGGTGGTGGGTTATGAACAAACTTGAAAGAAAATAAACTTAAAAGTGAACAGTAGTTTTATCTCACAAAAGAATACACAAAACCTAAACAATCCTAACTACAGGTATTAAAATCTACCTCAAAGATATACATACAAATAACGCATCTAGATTTACAGCAGTGACTTCGCGTTTTAAAACTATATATAGACAACCGTATAATTTACATTATGAAACCCTCAGATTATTCCTCAGTAGAATCTCAGAGTCTTAAATCAATAAACATTATAGCCATTTTTAGGAGATACCAATACTTATTAAACCTCCCAGTGGGAGAGAATATATATTTGTGATGGCTCCTATCAGTCTGTGCACTATTTATACCGCTAATGGACACTGAAGACTGGCAGAAATTTCAGTCAGCTGAAACAAGTTTTCTTTTTACTATTTGTTGATTACCCTCAACCAAGTCAGTGATTTATTTTTTTAGCTGCTAGACCCAGATGCTGGACTGGACAGCCTCTGGGTCTTGTGGCACTCTTTTGCTTGCTTCTTCTAAGTCATCCCTTTGTGCTTGCTTAGGCTGCCAGCTACAATAAGGTTTGTCTCCCCCTTCTCTAAAAGAGTTTGTCTTGATGACTGCCATGAGACAAGCTCTCTCACATCCTGATACATTATTTTTGGCATAGGGGCCACATAACACCAGTGCTTTGGGAGAAATCACCAGAGAAACCTCAAGGACGGATCACTGAATCCAAATTCCTCCTATAGCTGTTTAGACTTCTCAAGGGAGTATATGTGATCTAACTGATCCCTGAGTTCTTTTCCAGATGCTCTCTTGGAGAGATATTTTTATCTATACAAGCATGGGCTTTCTGTAGAGATATTCATTTGTCAGATGCCCTTGATACATTTTGGTATTCACGTATACTCAAGTTTATATCACGGGGACTTACAATGCTCAGTCCTTTGACCTTGGTGTTACAAAGATACAACTGACCCATGCGGACAGACTTGCTGATCTCTTATAAGAATGAAGTCTGAAGTATACTTGTGATAACTTTAAACTAATATTTCCCGTATAGATTTGCCTTTCAAATCCACCAGGCTATGTTAGAAATTGTTTCATACTTTTGCAGCATGGAATTTCAGTGGCAGTTAAGAAGACACTCAGCAATGCTTTAGGAACTGGGCTCCACATTGCTGTTTGGTTAATGGTAATGAATAGCCTGACTCTGCTGGAAAGTCAAAGTTTTCAAAAATTATCTTAGTGTATTGACAGTAACATATTCTTAATGTTTGAAGGCTTCAGAGAGTAGTAATAATAATGATAATAATAATAATAAGTAATAATAATAATAAGTAATAATAATAATAAATCTCTAGTGAATGGCTGAGCAGCCTTTCCTTCAAGAAGCAGAGTTCAAGGGAACATAGCTCTGCACAGCTCATGGGCTTCTTTTCCCCAAACCCAGTCACTCCAGTCATGAAATAGCTGGACCTCACTACAAAGTAGAGATAACAGGACAAAATAAAACACTGTTCATTGCCAGAATTCCACTAAAACATGATGGCAGATGAAATAGAAACAAGACAACCACTGGTATTCCCATCCATAAATGTAAACACAGGATAAAATATACATTTAAAATTAATCACTTGGTCATCTCCTAAAAATGCAGCGACTGTCTGTGTCCCACTGCAGTATGTTGATGGGGAGGAAGGGGAAAGCAGTCTCCCTGCTCTGTGAATTTGGACTTCGAGATGGAAAGCCGCTTCCATCCTGCTGAGCTCAGCTGCTGCAACAGCAGAAAGTTGTTCTAGACAGTGTGCACTCATAATTTATTGTTTCTGTCTCCTAAATGCATTACTTGTTGGTCTTTCAATTTTTCCTTTTATAATCCTTTCAGCTATTGACCTTCCTTCCAGTAACCATGATCTTGTGTGATCTTTCTCACTTGTGTAGACTGAGTATAAAACACTATTCCATGAAATTGGCATCATTTATTGGCCCTTATTGCTGGGTACCAGAGTAAAGAGAGGGACAAATGAAGATTTTTGTCACGTTTTTAAAACAGGAACACAGCAAGACGCAAAACCGAAAAGACAGTAAAACTCCTGTTACCCCAGCATGTCATGAGTTTATGAGGAATGCCAGAGCTTTGGGGCTGTCAGGTGGGAGAGGTATTATATGTAACACTTTATTCTTGCCTCTGAAATGCATCTCTGAAAGCCTGCACCATCAGGATAATTCCTATTGCCAAAGTCCATAACAAGATCAGTAAAATGGATTTTCAGCCTCTCTTTTCCTCCACCAAAGCTAGAGACCTACAATCTAAGGCTGAGATTAGGCCAGATTTAGACAAGTGTAAACAACAGTTCACACTCCAGGGAAAACTGCCTCCGTCAGAAAGTCTAAGCAGAAATAAGGGTCCTAATTTAAATAAGTTCAACGACTGTTTTTCCACAGAGTGTTATTTTTTAATTCTTCCTTCCTTTATGCTTGGTGGCTTGTAGCAGGTAGCTGAGTCTGAACATGTTGTTTTTGAAGTGTGTTTACTGCAAGGAAGCTGAATAACCAGGAAAAGCTGTACCTTGCCCACCTACACCAGTTCTGTATTTGTCCCAGCATACTTATACCTTCTATTGCCTCCCCTCACCATTTCCCAAACAATCACTGCCAAGGGCATATCTCTGAAAAGCCATCCTTGTTCTATATTTGTCTGTACTGAAGTGTCATTGTCCTCTATTGATTTTAACTAAGTCCGTAAATAGCTAGCAATTGTGTTCTTCATTACTTACAGTTTCATCCATTTATAGTATCATCCATCTGTGATTTTTGTTTTTCCCTTACTTTCTTTCCTATTTTTTACTTCCCTGAGCCAATTTTCTTCTTATTCTATAAACCCACAGAACTCTGCTAAAACAACGATCTGAAGTTAAAATAGCATCAACAAATTTGCATTCAGTGTTTGAAGTATTCCTTATGCACTCTCGACAGTTGCAGAAACTGCAAAAAACCTGGAAGAACTTTCTACAGATCATATAGAGTATTTATTATTAAGTTGATTACAGTAACAAGACACACACACTGATTTTCTTTTGCTCAAGCCACAAAGGCATCATGATGTGAGACAGAAATCAAAATAGTTTGCCTCAAGCATAGATTTAATCCTTGACTCTTACCTCATGCAGGTCTGTCAGGCAGTACTCTGTGGTATATTCATCAGATTTTTTTCACCTGTAAAATATCCCCAGCAAGACAGGATTTTGAAATATTCCCAGTTTTTAAAATGAAAGATGTACTACATATTTACAGCCACAAAGATGTAAAAAAACAGACTTACTCCTATACAGTTTTTACAGACAGATGACAGCATCACAAATTTATCAGTGGTGTTGCAAAGTATCTATCTTGATCTACTTTATAAGGAGCTCCCCAATAAGATCAAGAGGCTTAAAATCAGTTAAAGAAACCAAGAAATCGGGTTCTTCAGAACAGGAGCTCTAATAATTACTTCATCATTAGAAAAATGAGTCTGTCACTCCCTCACAGGTTGTCCTCCCCTCTCAATTGTGTTTTGTCCAGTTCCAGTGACTGCTGGGATCTAAGCAAGTCTTCCCACGGCTCCAGGTGGCTTCCTCTCCACCACACCTGGGACTGTGGCTTCATCTTTCCCATGTACTGCCTGCAAAGGGAGCCCTTAGCCCCAGGCTGCTCTTGGCAGTACAGCAGGTGCTCTCCAGCACCACTTCAGCCTTTCCTTAGAGCAGAACAACAAAATTGCAAGCATAAAAGGAAAAAACAATTCCATCTCTCCAAAAGGAGATGGCTTCATTGTTTTTAAAATGAAACATTTATTTTCTTTTTATTTCAAGAAATTTTTTCACTTTCTTTTACAGAAACCTTGAGTATATTAGAATTCCTTGAAAGGAAAAAACAATACAGTTTTGCCACTTGTAGAAATATTAAAGCACTTCAGTCCAAGTAAGGTACAAAATTGTATACAAATCTTCTGTGGTCTGGAGCTTAAATAAGGAACAGGAAGAAAAAATGGGAAAAGAAATTTTAACTTCTCAAGTTATTCAATAGAAACTTCATTATGAAATAAGTTGCCAAAAACTGAATTTGTACATTAAAGACTCACAGGAGAATATCTATAGATACCAGCAGGTCTAGCTATGCTGGATGGCTGGTCCGTTTGCTGATTACTTACATGACAAAACAGAAACCTTTGCCCGTGCTTTCTCTGGAGTTTGCCTTGCCTCTGCCCAAGAAACACACAGAAATACTTTGACACTGGGGTTACAGATAATAAGGCCCATATCCTTCACCTCCTGTTTAAACCAGGCTGGCTCTGCAGATCAGCTTTTCTTCACCCTGCAAAGACCAACACCTGAGCAGTGGCACATCACTGAGCACAGCCTTGACCTATTTTCCAGGGCAGCTAAGCTCATTTGAAAATCATGTGAAGAACAGGGGGAAAGGCATAGCTCATGTAGGCTTTACAACAAGGAGTTTCATATACAGGAACAGAAAATGCTTAAAATTATTTATATGGTTTTACTAATAAGATGCAGGTTTGGAGGTTGAAGGAAGTTATTTCCTTTGGTGGAATAAATTCCTTATGATTATAGAAAGTAGAGAACAAGTAAATAAACCAATATCTCTGAGTGGGCGAATAAAAATGGAAAACAAAACACACCAAAGTTGTGCTTCAGAAACTACTTTGTTCTCATTATGCGTAAAGCAGCTTTATCCGGTTAATCTCTCCCACATATTTTATAAAAGCCAGAAGTTTTTCCAAGCTTTCACAAGTGCTATGGAATAACTTTCTGGAAACCAAATAAATCAGTCCAGTCAGTACCAAATACGTTCCTCAGTTCCCCGTGATCAGGGACGAGGAGAGAAGGATGACTTGGATGCAGGAAAAGCTGACAGTGGATGCTTTGATGGGCAGGCCAGGCAGCATGGGCTTCCCAGAGCTTGGAGTCTGGTGAGTAACCCTGACCCTCCCAAGCCGCCTCTGTGCTTCACCCCACTTCTCGTAGGTTTCCCTGTGGTGGGATAAGTAGGGGAACATGGCTCAGAGATTGCTCTGCAGGAGCTGCTCCTAGTCTGGAAGCAGCAGTCTTATCTATTATTCAGATAATTGGCAGCCTGCTAAAGAGTAGAGCAACCAGAAGAGGATTGGTCCATCAGCACTTTGTATTGGTTTATCACTGTTGAGCTGTAACAAAAGTTATTTTTGGAGGCTAGAATTTTACTCCTTACCTTTACTTGAAATGAATTTTCACTGCTGTGCTGTAAGAAAAAGCTATTTTTGGAAGCAAGAACTTTACTGCTTACCTTTACCTGTTGGTTTCAAGGAATGTGCAGCACAGTTTTATTTTGTTTGCACTGACCCCAAACTGTCTTCTGTTTACAAAGAATGATATTTTAATAGATATTTATATAATAGTTATATAAAAACAAAATGGCAGTAAACAGATAAATTATAAATGAATTTTAATCATTAATATTCACTCAACTAAATGGATCAGTATCCTGAGAACATCGTTCTTTTGTGTTCAGCAGTTGTATATGACAGGTCTTATTTACTTGTGTACTTGTGTCTACAAACACCAGCTGAGTCATGGGGTTTTTACTACCCTAGGGAATGAATAAACACAGAAAAAGATGGTCTCTCAGGGACGTTAAAGTCTGAGAAAACACATCAAGTGCAGAGCAGAGGTGCCTAGTTGCACTCTCATGCCTTTCCAGCACATGAAGAGTAGCTAGAAATTCAGCTGAAAAGCAGCATGAACCTTCAAAACACACCTGGTGTACCATGGGGTACACTTCTGCAAGACATCTGCCCAAAAAAACCTTGTAGCAACTAGGGGAGCCAACGATTATAACTGCAACATCTCTGCAGATCGGTCCCGTGTCCCTTGTTCAGGACCTGTTGCTGGGACTCAGCTGGATCTATGGCCAGATCAAAGTCTGGGGGATGCTGTAATGGTTAAATGGAGACAGAATTTCTCATGGAAGTCATGGTTACTGATGTAATTTAAAATACATCAATAGTTATCCTGCAGGCATTTTGAGAAAGTAAATGACCACATGACTTTATGTTCCTGAAATGACCTTTCTCGTCTCAAATAAATACATATCCTTTTATATACTTAACCAGTACTTTTAATTACATTTGTTACATATCATTCCATTCAAGGCTTTGCCTTTTGAATGAAGTACATATTTTCCTTTCTAATCCATAGTCTACACATTATTGTATTTATGTTTAGTTCTAGTTGTCCTGGAATTCTATTAAATGCGACATGAAATTAACATCATTAAGATTTAACATCAAAGTGTTTTCTTGATCACTTAAACAATATTTAAAGGTAGCTTTGCCGAAATTGTTAGCAATTCCCTATTCAGTGACCTTTAAATTGCAAAAGGATCATAAAGGCAGCATTAGCAGAGACATAACTGGTCTCAAACAGGGCACAGTACAGAAAAAAATCTAATTGCAACTCCAAATCTCTTGATGCTGGTCCATTCAAACTCTGAAAGTCCAAAAACTCAAAAGCTGATGCTAGTATCTATATTCAGAATGCTAACCCAGAGAATAATACTCTTCTCCTACGCTTTTACTTGTACAGACATTTTGTGAATATAAACCAGTTTTCCAGTTTTTCCACCTCTGTGTTTTTAGCATTACTTTTTAAAAACAAAATGCGAAGTAAAAATAACTTTGGCTACATTATGCAGCAAATGTAGGCAGACCTTTAGCTTCAGCATGACTCCATAACAGAAGCTGTCCACTGGTGCCCCTACAAAGACCTTTTTGCACAATCAGCTTAAATTAGTAAAGACACATGATGCATTAAGCCATGCACACTACACTGAACAGTGGTTCAGGCTTGAAAGTGCCTAATGTTGAGTAAAGTTTCCCACCAGCTGTTTTTGTGTTGTTTTGTGCTCTCATTTGAGCTATTACATAATGTGTTGAGATGAAAAATTGGCATATAGAGGTATAACGGTTTGTTTTCTAGAGACAAAACTGTTTATAATTTTAGTTCATACTCACAGAATAAAGAAAACCTTTAGATCAAATGAAAAACCAAAGTAAGGTATGGCAAATGACATCATAGACCCTCACTTTCAGGAACTATTCTTGAAACATGAAGACATATCTTCATCATGTCAGAGTCATAATTTATGATAGATCAAAATCAACATTCTTCTGCCTGAATTATCATAGTCTAAAGCCATTACGTACACTGACTTACTGAAACACATGGAAAGAAGAGTAGAAAAAATGATAACTGATATGTTGCACACCATTTTTTACTCCAAAAATATCTGTGAATTATACAAAGTGTGTGCAATATCAGATAAATTGAGTGTGAATGCACACACACAAGATTTATTGCAACAGGACTAACGTATTGTCCCTTGTGTACTTGTGCACACAGAAATGCAATCTACTCTGAGATGGGAAAAGGAAACACCACAATTAGCAGGCATGGCAAGTGCCCCAGTGATTAGAATCTCACTGAGTTACTACAGAAATGGGCTGCAGTACCACCAGATGGTTTTGAAAAACTTTGCTGCTGCTTAGGAAAAGGGCTGAATGCCTCCTTCCAGGAGAAAACTTGGCGATAAGATAGCATCAGTAATCTCATTAATCTTCTGGAAAGAGTTAAGTCTTACCTCTCCTTTCCATGAACTGCCTCAAGTGGTTCCCTCCTTGCTTTGCAGGATTCTGTGGATCCCACTTCTTTCTCCACAGTAAGAAGAGAAGATGAGCATCTAACTTTGATGGTTGGACTTAATGATCTTAAAGGTCTTTTCCAACCTTAACGACTCCATGACTCCATGATTTAACTTTAGTGTTGCAAAATTCACTTGTGGTCCAACCTTATGAGGTCTGTCATGATTTAACTCCGGCTGGTGATTAAGCCCTACACAGGAACTCACTCATTGCCACCACACCAGGATGAGGGAGTCAGTCAGAAGCGTAAAAGTGAGAAGAGTTGTGGGTTGAGGTAAAGGCAGTTCAGTAGGTAAAGGAAAAGCTGTGCACACAAGCAAAGCCAAACAAGGCACTCCTCCACCAGTTCCCATGGGCAGGCCGGTGTTCAGCCATCTCCAGGACAGCCAGGGCTCCACCACACGTAGCGGTGACTTGGGAAGGCAAACGCTGTCACTCCGAACGTCCCCCGTTTGTCCTTCCCCCAGGTTTAGATGCTGGGCATGGCACCCTATGGTGCGGGATCTCCCTGTGGTCAGCTGGGGGCAGCTGTCCTGGCTGTGTCTCCTCCCAGTTCCTTGTGCACCCCCACTCTCCTGACTGGTGGGGCCACGTGAAGTGCAGAAAAGGCCTTGACTGCTCAGCAATAATGAAAATAGTCCAAAATGACCAACACTCTTTCTAGAAAAATCCAAAACATAGCCCCATGCCACATACTGTGAAGAAAATTAACTCTATCCCAGGCATATACAACCAGCATGTAGTAGCAGATTTTCATATCAGAAAGTTTTGGCTACACAACTCACTCACAGCATAAAGTGTTCAAATTCCACAGTGGTCAAACTGCAAAAGATGAGAACAAAATCTTCAGTGGGCATTACTTGAGCCTTTCATCAGGAAGACACAAGAGATTTCAGCCTTTGGTCATTGCAATGGGACTTTTACCACCATGTACTTTCATTACTGCAATGTCCGTGGGAGACATACTACATTCAGAATGAAAACCAAATCTATTTTTGATAAGAGGTAAGTCCAAGAGCTAGAACCATTAGTAAGCAGAAAGGCCCAAGAGGATGGAACTCTCATGATAAATTAACCTTACCACAAGGCAAGTGAAAAAACTTAATGCTGCCTAATCTTAGCATGTACGTGTTTTGCCTAGAGATGATTTTGGGATCACTCTCAGAGTCTGTTAGTGCACATGCATAACATAGGCTTTTGAGACAGGGAGAGACAGAGAAGTTGTCCAGAATTTACAGTGGGGCTTAACTTAAGTGCAAAGCAATTTTATCGGGACCCTTGGAACTGGTTATCCCTCTGGCAAAATACCAGCAACAGGAAAGATGAATTCACTGTGCATTCACACTCACCTAAGCATAGATTTCAAAGTGAAACAAAACCAGTCATTTGATTTCTCTTCCTCCCAGATAAAAAGTCCAAATGATCTGCATGGTCTATACTTGTGTGTAAGTGGTACCAATTTTCAGTATAGCTAAAAGTTACCACTGGCAGAAAGCTTGCATTCAGAATCAATGGAGAAACACTATCCAAGTAGAGATTATCTGTAACCTCCTTTCCAGGGAGTTATAATTTGTTTCAAATCTTTGAGCACTGATAGGGGTGAGAACACCCAGAGCCAGGCAGAGTGAGATGACACTTTTTCAAAATAAAGAGGTCAGAAATTCTTCAACATCAATTTATATGTACTCAACACCCTCTTTTCTATTTTTAAGTGCCAGGCAGGCAGGCACTTTTACTGGTAACACATCCACACAGGTTTCCTTGGCATCCCTCAAATCCTCGCAGCACTATTATATGTGAATGCTGCAATTTTCCATCAATGGAGAAACTACTCTGTTTCCACTCCCTGTAATTTTACACCCTCAGGAGACACTTTTGTTGACTGACAGACATCTCTTTCTTCTTCCTTTTGCTGCACTGGGATTGGAAGCCTGCACCTAATAAGGGTTAATATACCTGGCTTTCCCAGTTACACAATTAAAAAGTAGTCACATGGAAGAGGAACTTTGTGCAAGGGAGGACTGGTTTTAAAATACAAAATCCCAGGAAAGGGGAATATGGAGAAGTACTTCAGCATCTTAGTTTAAATTCAGCCCTGTAAAAGCTCACATGAAATATTCATACTTTAATGTCCACAAAGTAGTTTAATCTGATCTGCAGAATCACAACACTGGCAGTATAATATGTCCTATGGCCATACAAAATGCTGAAGTGAGCAGAATACGCCCATTTTCCTCTGCCAGAAAAATTCTGACCTGCAGGCTCTGGTGCAAAGCACTCACTAAACACCCTGTGTAACTATTTAATATATGTGCCCTGTGGAAATGCTGAAGGCCTTTCTCCTTAGGTGTCTGTCTCTGATCCTAGCAACAAACACTGTTTCTTTGTTCAGTGACCTTATGAATAGAAGTACTAAGAGCCAAATAAATTGCTAGCAGCACCCCAGTCTTTAGTGAAGGCCAACGATCCTCCAAATTTCATCCTAAACATAATTATGTGGTGAAATCTATCTACAGAACTCATGGGTTTCTCAAAACACTTCATCTGTCATCACCCCATTGAACCAACACTATTTATTTGCTTTCTAAAGGAACTCTAATTGATTTATCTGTTACTTGGAATAACACCATGATAAATAAATTATCACTTAAACACGATAGATTACTAACATTTCCTTTTCTAATTATGTTTATGACATATTACCAGGTCTTGCTTCGTTTAAAAGCTTGCATATGTTTTCCTTATCCCTGTAATGTAATCCAAGGTGCAAAACCTGGACTTGTGCCAGTGAACCCCTTTGTTAATATACTGCTGCTCTACCAGAGTCCATCTGGAGTTACTGTTCTGCTTGATGTCACACAGCAGATCCTACCTGTATGGAAGATGAAAGGACATTCAAGGCACATATCTAGGGATGACAGTTTTCTTTGTGATGAACCACAGAGTCACAGCTTGTTAAGTAAGACTGTGACAGTGATAAAAGACAAAGCCATCATTTTATAGCAGAATATGGCCTATCGGTACATGACAAGCCATACTATCTCTGCTCACACATGCTGACATCTCATAATGCATTCTCTCAAGTGCCGGACAGAAATAGTCCCCGAAGACAGCACCACTAGAGAGTAATAGCATACTGCTTATCTGGGAGCAAATGAATGGAAAAAACCTGAAGTGTACAATGTGGCCCTACTAAAATCACAGATAAAGGGAGCTTTCAGCTGAAAGTATTTTCTCATTTCATTAGAAGTTCAATTGCTTTCAAATCAAACAATAAGGACAGTTATATTATCTTCATTGTCAACTATTTAGATCCTTTCCGCTATGATTTTTTTTAAATGTTAAAGGTAAATTTCCAAAAATCGGTTGGGACATTTCTTTTTTTGAGGGCTGTGCATCCATACTGTGCATACAGTCTTGCACTGTACTTAACATTCTTCACACTCGACATGTTCCCAGCCTGTCCAAATACCACTAGCTGGTGCTCACAGGCTCCCAAGCTGCCCTGTAGGGTGAAAGCCCATGGGAATGTAGGTTATGGTGAGAGGTTAACAGCCAGACACCTCCCAGAACAGGCAGCGTAGAGGGACAGGGAGGGGACACGGTCAGCAGAGGTGGCACTAAGGAACTTGAGGCTGGTACCTTGCTGGAGGGAATGGGAAGACTTAGTGGCTTCCTGGGGAGAAACAATCCTGAAAGGAACATCAAGAAGGAAAAGATTTAGCTTGAAAGAGTAGGGAAATATGCAAAAGGGCTACAAACCAGCAGGGGAGTATAAGGAAAGAGAAAATACCTTCTGTCTCTAAGGATACTTCTCAGTTAAGTCAGGCTCTTCTCTTGGTTTTAGCCTAAGCCTTTTGATAGTCCCCACACAAAAGTTTGCATAATATATTTATATTGCTATTGGAAGAAATTGCAATCCACCTGAATGGAAGAAATTAATCCATCTGCTCTAGTGATTCCTGTGAAACCTCTGGCTCCCTACACTCCCACGAGGACACAACAACTGTCCTGCAAGTGCAGCTCATGGGGAGGGGCAGGGAACAGCAGTGTAATAAAAAAATAAAGTGATGTTCACAGAGATAACCCTGTGTGACTGCAAAATTAGTGGTGATGTGGTGATGTAAGTGCCGTTTATCAGCAAGCTGTCAATGCGGTTGACAGGGGTGTTCAGGCTGAGCACGAATCACATGGGCTAACCAGAGAAGTTCTCCTGGTGCAGTTGTACATTTGAGATGCGTTGGCTGCATTGGTTGGGGATTGTAAGTCTTCAAAAGTGCCAGTGAAAACCTGTCTGCCACCCTCCTCTCGAGTTGCACAGTGCATAGATCTCCCCTTCCTACTGTACATGCAGCCATCCCCTCACAGAATCTGTCCATCCAGCACAGCCAAGAATCTGTTCTCACTTGCCCTGTAACCCACTCATAAATACCTTCAAAATTCACTGGTTAATCACCTGCAAAATTTTCCTCTGTGACACTTATAAAATGTTAGTCATAAAGGTAAAGTAGCCCATGTCTTGAGTGGTGCCTGCCATACTGACTTGCATTTACTCTTTGCTTGTGCCCTTCCCATCTGTTGACTGAATGTCTCTTATCTTCACACACAAATATTAAATTCTTTGGTATAGTTGTAATATAGTAAGCACAATAAATAGCAGCAATGTTAATCAATATATTTAATAGTAAGCCTCTTGAAGACCATTTATATTGCTATTATAGTTAGCTTGGCATTTCTGATTTGTGTCACAGCTTTTGTTATATAGATTAATTATTTTTTTTCAATACTTGTTGACATAATCGAATAGACACTTTTAAAATTTCCCCTCATCCAGGTTCTGGACTTTTAAATCTATATTGTCTGAGACTCAGGTCTCAGTACCTTTATCTCCACTTCTATATTTAGAGTACCTTCCTCTCCTCCTTCTGTTCTCATTTTCATGCCTTCCTTTTATGGGGATTCTAAGACCTGAAACTGCTCTCTCCCTCCTCTGATGTTTTTGCAGGAAGCTCTCTCTGCTAAATGAAACAGAAAAATTATATTCAAAGACAAAATACTTCAGAATTAAACCCTGAAAACATTTCAGGCACTACATCTGATATTTGACTGTCACAGACTCATTAAGTATCAGGTTGGAAGGAACCTTAAGGATAAACTGGTCCAATCTTTCTTGGCAAAAGCTTAGTCAAGACAAGATGGCTCTGCACTCTGTTCAGCTGAATCTTAAAAGTGTCCAGTGTTGTGAAAGGTGTCCAGGGTTGGGGAAGAATCAATATATGACTTCATTGACTTGAATCAGACTGGATGTTTAGTTTGTAAGCTTATTACAAGGACCACACGTTTTCACACATTCTGACATATGCATAAATTTTAAAAGTGTATCAACATTAAAATCCCAAGAAATGTTATCTCTTCTCTGTTTCCTTCTAGCCAAGCCACCACGATTTTGCAATTGGAAAGGACAAGTTGTCTTATGAAGACAATCATCATTTCACCTGAAAAAACACTTTATTTTTAGAAATTCATAAAGCATATCTAGCTTCTTGCTGCAGTTTTTAAGCTTTATGCACACTGTGGTTTCAACAGGGACTACAAGAGCCACAATGCCACAAAAAAGCACTATTTCCTCAATATTTTCAGCTTAGTGAGAAACACAAAGTGCCAGAAATTGTGTAAGAAGAGAAGCCATAGTGAGAATTAGCACTCAGGTTTTAGATTAAAAAGGCTGATTAAGCACTGGAGGTTTTGGGAAGATTTTCAAACAGAATTGATGCCATAAATAATCAGAGTTTTGCTGATCAGTTTGGTAAACTAATTGAATATCGTGTCATGTGTGATCATTATTAATATACAGGAGTAGTTCAAATATATTTAGAAAGAGATAGCCTAAAGCCTAAACCTGCCCCTGGTGACCATTGCTGTCGGGTAAATATGAAAATACAGAGAATGTGTATGTTGATGACTGAATCCTGCCATTGTTCAGGTTAGCTCTTCATCGTTTATCTTATTAAGAAACTCCTAGAATTACACAGGAGACTGTCAACAATTTGAGATGTTTCCCACGCAGGGCAGGAGCTCTAGGCTCTTTCTGTAGCTCTTAAGGGGGCAGAGGCTGCCAGAATGGTCAGGTTTCACTCTGCCTGCCATAGCATAGGACCTAGGGGTCTGCATTTACCACACATTCTACGGCAGGTTGCAAAGAAGCAAGCTGTAAAAACAGAACACTTCCTTTAACAGAGCCATGGGCTGGAAGCATGTACTAGAAGCAGTGAAGGACTAGGTTTAGACATCAAATGACTAAAATTTCCCAATTTTCTGTTGTTTCTCTGCACAAGTTGTTTTGGGTTCACTGATGTCTTGAAGCAGGAGCAATAATGAATGTCAGGAAGACTTTCTTCATGACTCAGGAACAACCACTGGAATATATTTGAGACATCTGGTCATTCCTTTGCCTTGGCCCTGATCATATCTGAATATTCAAAAATCCACATGAGGGGTCTTTCATGCAGCAAGTCTGATCAGAGTTTTTTGATTTGCAATGCACAAGTTACTCATGTAAGGCATGCAATGCACAGTGAATATGAAATAACCTCCTCCTTGTCAAAGCTAAGGTGTGAACTTACTGATGCTTTTCGGAAGTGGAGTAAATTACTTCACACATTGCTAGCTAAGAGAATTTGCAAAAGGAGTTAGTGTGGAGTAGTTTATGAGTTTGAATTCACACTTCAATTTTTTTTCTTTATGGTAACTTTTAATGTAGAGAAGCATTCAGTTACCATTATTCTGAGAGTCTTAGTTCAAAAAGTGACCAGTATTTTTTAAAAATGCAATGTAATATTCTTGTATTTTCTTCTGCAATCCCACTCCTCCATAAACTGAATTACACACTTTTCAGTTAGTTCTGATTTCCAGGGTGACGGTATGAGATATTTTTCTTGAAAAATAAATATAGTATTAACATGGACTGTTGACGTATGTTAAAAAGAGCTGAAATAAGAAGAAATTCTAGGAAATCAGTATACTAATCAGTATACTAATAGTACTGAAAGACTTATATAACTTCTTATAGTTTAGGTCTTGCACGTTGCCCGGCATTTTGCCTTGCTTAATAAGTTCAAAACCAAGGGAATCCTGCCTCTTGTAAAACTGGAACTTCTGAATCCAGACCTCTTTGGCACATGAGGAAGAAATCAGCAAGAGAAGCACTTCCCACCAAATCCTGCCATCATTGCAGATGCACAAGGATTTTTAAAAGCAAGAATCTTGCTCAGGGCTTTATGCAGTCTGGTTTTGACACCCTCCAAGAATGGCAACTGCACAAAATCATCTGCAGAGAAGCAGGCTTTTAGCCATATTTTTAATTGTTTTGTTCAAATTCACGCTTCGTTTAAAATGCTCATGGAGGTGGAGTGGTAGTGAACTTGCCAACCTTTTTGAAATGTGCTGAATCACAGGAAAAGTGAGGATGCTTACTTAGAGAAGGTGTCCTGAGCTAGAAAGCTTGAGTAATATTAAACTAAGTAAAACAAGATTCTTTCAAAGTCCTCACAGGACCAACATCATCACTTTCCACAAGGTTCTAATACAAAGGATTTTATCAAAAATTCTAGGCTTTTCTAGTAATAACCTGCCTATAAAAACTAATTTCTATGACCACAGACTTTGGTTAAAGATAAAAGGTCAGTCAAGTGGATAGAGTTCAGTGACTCTAAGCAGAAAATACGAAATAAAAAACAGTAAAAAATAATACCTTGAATTTACTTTTTTCAATTTCAGTGCTCTATTAGACTGCTTTAGGTATGACTTCCTTTAAATACCCCACACAGCACAATTTGAGGTTTTTAACTGAATATTGATCAACTGGTATTCTTCTTAAAAAACATTATTTGCAAGTTCAGCTTTGTTACTTGATAGCTGATTTTCCAAAATGCTGAGCACCTGCAGCTCCCAGTGGCTTCATTTTCACAGTAACCACAGTTACCCAGGAAATCAGGTCAGAGCACACTTGTACTCACGTGGCAAGGCCTCAGCTTTCAGTGGAAAACTATAATTTTGGAGACTAAGGCATTTTTTATTTTGCTACACCTTCTACTAAGAAGTGTCTCTTTTTCCACAGAATATGCTGGAGCCCTGTCCTTTTAAGCTGCCAACATCCCAGATCTGTTTCCAAGCTCATCTATTTAAAGAGCAAGGGTTGTCACACTGGAAAGTACCTTAAAAATAGGGGTCCGGCGCAGGACCTAGCCCCAGCTCCCCATTTATTCCATTCTGTATGCCAATAGCAAGGAAAAATAATTATGAACAGATGCTTGCTTCTGCCCTGCTCTGGATTCTGGCCAGACAATCTGAAAAGGTGTAATACAAGCAGCTGCTGCTTTCTAAAGGTACAGATATTTATTCACAGGAACAAGAGAACTGTGACGAAAAAGGTAAAAGACTTAGGACTCTGAAAAGTACAATTTCTTAGAGCTGCCTACAAGGTGACACAACTTTCCACCTCTCCATATGCAGAGGCACCTTCTACAAATCCACACTTGTGCTACATAATCTGAGGCACTTGGACAAATCAGGCTAACACAGAGTTCCTTGTTTCAGTGACTCTGCAGAGCACAACTGGAGATTAGGAAAATAATTATTCACTGCAAAAAAGAGTGTATATGACATTAATCGAGATTATAAAAAGCTAACTACATCTGGGGCTAAAAAATGGTGCTATCCCAAATTCTCATTAATAGCATCCAATTACTGTCTGTGGTTATGTAACTGTTCATCTCACTATGTGGCCACTTACTGCTGGAGTCTGTTGCTGCTCAACAGAAATTGCACAGAGCACAGTGAGTAAAGGCACTAATGGCGTTTACTTTGCATTTTGCAGTACAAGGATAAAGAAAAATACATTCTGAAACAAAATTGCAAGTTGGGAGAGAGGTCATTCCAAGCAATTTTTTTTTTATTTTTTATGTTTTAAAATTAGTTTAGTTGGCCGGCGGGGGGGGGGAGGATTTTTTTTTGGTTGGTTTGGGTTTTTTTGTAGCGAAAACATATGATTGTCATGGTGTATAAAAGAAAGTAAATGTTTTCTGTTTCAAAAATGTAGTAAAAACTAGTACACCATCACATAAAACATACTATTAATTTTAGAGGGTTTTTTCCCCTGAATGTTATACTAATATTTCAGATCTCAAAGTGCACATCATTAGAATAAGGGAACTTATACTGAGCAGTCTGTGTGTGGGCACCGACCAAACAAAATGTCAATGAGCCTCTACTGATAAGAACAAGCAGAGATAAAGTGGACGGAAAGATCTGTGAGTCAGTAAATTCTGCAAACGACAATCATAGCAGGTCAGGCAATTACCACAAGAAGAAAAAAACACTGATAAGTCCAGCAAATAAAATGTGATCCCCTCATAAGCCACGAACACCAGAGAGAATGACAGCAGACTAAAGCTGGGGTTCACAGGACATTAACCTTTCTGAATGGAGGGCTGACTATTGCTATGGCACCAAATCCAACAACCAATCTGTTTGTACAGCAAATTACCTATTTCCTTTGTAGAAGGGAAAACAGAGTGTTTGAGTAGTAAAGCTACTGCGAGAACCAAGGAAACAAAATCAATGAGCCAAAACATGAGGGAACAGTTGCAAACCGAAACAATAAACAAAAGAGTTATGAAAGATAAAAGCCATAGACTGAAGCAGCAGGAGAAAAAAAGAATAGGCTGTAATGATTTCTGAGAGGATGGTTTTTCATTTTCTTCATGGTTAATGGCAAGATTTCATTGACCCCTGCTGGAGCAGGATCAGGATTCTTAAGATGGAAACAAAAATGGCTGAAAAAGGACAAAAATCAGAACAAGCAGTGAAAGGATTCAGTTTGAAAAAAATCCAATAAATACCAATTCTTCCCCCATTATAAGCATAATTTGTGCCTGTGTTGGAATGGAGATTTCAATTTGCTGCTATCCACTAAAAAAATAATAATTTAGCAAGCAGTCACCACAGGGGGTTTTTGCCATAAAGAACAAAACATTCAACAACTCATTCTCACAATACTAACATTTCTTAACACTCAACATATTATCCGGGGTCTGAAAGTACACAGCTGATCCTCAGCTCCTTCGGAAGCACCTGCAAAATACCCTGCCTAGAATGTAGTGCATAAAGGCAACCCTAAGGAAATAGACATTATACTATAATGGTGGTATCTGCTGGTATTGAGCTTAACTTCTGAAATTTTCTACATAAGGAAAAAAAAGGCCTCCTGCTTTATATAAATTAGCATATATAATGAGTTACAACACAAGTGGACAGATACAATCCTGAGTTGACAGATAGTCAAACTAATTTCTGGAAATAACCCAGACACTCTATTTTATTCAAAATATTTTTTTTTAACTGGCCCTGAAAAATTAATAACACAGTTTTCTGGGATAAAAGCAGTATCGTAAAATCAAAATTAAGCCTTTTAAGTTAGATAATATTCTGCTCTATCCAGCAGAGCCCCAATGCATGTCTAATATCAGATATTCAATACATTTCTTTCAAAACACATATTAGCTTAACAAGGATCTATGTTATAAGCCATATTAATCATGTGTTTGCAAACAACAGCTTTTATCAACATTGATTATTTTCTTTATGGAATTACAAAATCAATAGGTGAAAGTTAGACCGTAGATGTAATACATTTAAATTTATAATGTATTTATATTTAAATTTTAAAATTAAACTTCAGAGAGTGGCTTGTATGAAAGGATTTTGATAGATTAAAGTCATAACTGAGGGGTATTAATATGTGTAAATGCATCAGAAGAGTGTAAGAGGCTAGCTAGAAAGAGAAATCATTAATAATAAAACAATTATGTTGAAATTTAAAAAATTAAAGATCGTAGCTTCAAGAAAAACAGTTTCATATATTCAAATACATAAGAAAAGGGAGAAATCTGTGAGGACAGACATTTGTGACAAAACTGAGTAACAATTCAAACATAAATATTTAGTGTAATATAAGGGCAAATTAAACAGGTGCATGTTGCTCAATTTCTCAAGCAATGTTAAAACTCAGTACCAAACAGACATACAAAGACAAGAAACGCCCCAGAAAAAGATGTATACCATGATCAAAGGCTCAAAAAGAAATAACCAACGTGTAATGGTAACTGAAATGGTCGAGGAAAAAAAATAAATGCAGAGAAGAACTAAAAAGAAAAGAACAACAATGTTTCTCATATGAATTTCCCCCTAGCCTTACAGATAACTTCTTAAAATGTGAGATATTTCCAGAGGAAAAGTAAAATAAGTATGGGTAAGCAGATAGACTAACGTGAGTGCAGGGTATCGAATGTACATTTTGAGTACCTGAAACAAATAATGGACCCGTAAATCCACATATGGCATCCCTTGACTTCTGCACTTATCAGATGAGGATGATTTGTAGTTGCTTCATCTGAAGCACTGCAGGCTACAGCACGGCAGGGCCTCTGTGGCCAGCGACCCTGGCACTCCCCGCCATGGGGCAGCACAGGTGCAACCGAAGGTACAAGGGTTTTCTCCTCTCTTTCTCAAAAATGCAGCTGAAGGCATGAATAGTGGTGAAAGCACTTTCCTTTGAGACAGAGTCCGTGTGTTTAATGCTTTCTGAAGAAGAAACTGAACTCGGATCCTAATTTGTGAGCTGGTCAACTCTAGAATCTGATGGAAAAGGTGAACAGCATTGTCATTTTCTCCATTAACTTAAAGAAAGAGAGACTGCAGAAAAATGCGGCCTGTTTCTGCAGATATGCTTTTGGCACACTGCAAAGAAACTTCTTAGGTTAAGTCTCAGTGTCAATTAAAGTAAAGGAATGTCTGCTTCTGGGGTTCCAGTCATATTTAGAAGGAAAACAAGTAATAAGATGGCTACATAGACATCATCTGCTCTGAGCATCTACAGAAGCACAAGCCTACGTGGTTAGGGATTTTAAGGGTGAACAGGCAGCTTCTTATTGAATTTAAGCTCCACAAAGGTTAAATAGCGGCTGGATAGATTCAGATCATTTGTATCTACTCAGCTGTTGTCTTAGGTGCCTAAATCCTTTCCTGGAACTGGACCAGGAGAGAGCAGAGCATTGTGCCGTTAAGTGCTCCGCTTTTACAGAAAATCAATGCTGAACTACCATATTTTCATTTAGAAGATCCTCCCCCAGCCTTTGTATAGCTTGCCATTATACAACTAATTGGACACATTATAAATGCTTAAAGATATTGAAGGGCTTTAACAAGGAGGAAAACACAATTATTTAGTTTAGTATAAGAGTATGAAAATCAGAACAAAATTCATGTATGTAGGAATTATTGAGAATTAACTGTATTCAGACAAGGAACTACTATGGACTTACAAAAATGGCAGAAACTTCAGCATTTCTATTAGTTAAAAAAAGAATAAACATATCACTGATAAGTAGAAGGAACACGGTATTGCTAGACAGCTGATGCTGTGTGTCATCTCTTCCTCTTAATGATGCGACTTGATGGAATCAGCTCTCTTTTCCATTTTGAATATGTGATTTTGAAGCAATTAGTGATTATCAGAGAAACCTGTGGGAACATGACCTGGCATGGGGCTGCTATTTTCTTGCCAACAACTTCTGAGTTGTCAGGTTTTACTCATTTGATCCAGGATGGTAAATCCCTGCCTGGGACCTTCTGAAGATAATATTTTTCTCAGAAGTAAATAAAGTAATGAAACAGAACTAGGTGAGGTAACACTTTTCGTAAAAGTGATAAAGCCTATTACACAATCAATAGTGCTAATGCTTTAAAAGGGAACATCCATTATCCTCTCTTAAGATCCAAGGGAGAGGAAATGTTGAGCTCCATTGTTCTTCAGATACATTTCTCCATAATTTGGGAATGTTTTACAATACAGAAGGTTGATCAACAATCACTAAACTCTGAGCACTGATCTTTGCTCGGAAGGTCAGGATCAGAGCCACACCTCATGAAAAGCAAATCACTGAAGTCTGGTCCACTGTGGAATTTCATTTTCCTTATTTCTCTATAAGATGATTGGATTGGCCCCAAAAGCCAACCATATCCTGGGCTGAATCCAAAGCAGCATGGGCAGTAGGTCAAGGGAGGTGATTCTGCCCCTCTAATCTGCTCCGGTGAGATCCCATCCGGAGCACTGCATCCGGCTCTGGGGTCCCCAACAGAAGAAGGACAGAACTTGTTGGAGCGAGTCCAGAGGAGGCCATGATGATGAGCAGGGCTCTAGAACACCTCTCCTGGGAAGACAGGCTGAGAGAGGGGGTTTTTCAGCTTGGAGATGGGAAGGCTCTGGGCAGATCTTATTGCACCTTCCAGTACCTGAAGGGAGCCTACAAGAAAGATGGAGAGGGACTTCTGTCAAGGGTATGTGATAATAGGACAAGGGAGAATGCGTTTAAGCTGAAGGTGGGTAACTTTAGGTTAGATATTAGGAAAGAATTCTTTATTCAGAGGGTGATGAGTAACTGGAAGAGGTTGCCCAGAGAAGCTGTGGATGCCCATTCCCTGGAAGTATGCAAGGCCAAGTTGGATGGGGCTCTGAGTACCCCGGCCTAGTGGAAGATGTCCCTGTCCACGGCAGAGGGGTTGGAACTGGATGATTTTTAAGGTTCTTTCCAACCCAAAGCATTCTATGTTTCTATGGTTCTATGAAACACAGGACAGAAAAACTATTAGAGAAAGTCACTGACCTCTGGAGATACATAGCCTTTTCTTCAAGGTAATTTCTTTGATTAAGGGAGTTATCCACTGGCCAGTTTGTCCAGTAAAGCACACAACTTTTAGAAAAATATATTCCTGTATTTCAATTCAATTATTTTAACAAGAATTTAAGGAAACACATAACTGGCAGGCATTATATACAAATGTGGTTAACCTATTTCACTGAAAATATATTCCCTAAAAAAACCAGGTTTTATTATTAAAAATGTTTTAGGAGTTATTTCTGTTATTAACACTTTTCCACTTTCCATTTTTTCTACATTTTTTTAACACGCTTTGCATATTTTTAAATTTTTTTTTATTAAAGCCTTATCTTTTTACTGAAATACATGGATTTTCATAAAATAAAATGAAAAATGTGAAATCCATACTGATAAAATATAAAATGGAAAGAAAAATGAGATATAGGTCAATCTTGAACTCTATTAAATGGAAGGAGCTTTAAAATGTCAGAACACAGGATGCATTTTGACAGGTAAATGTAGTTAACCATATCAATAGTGAAAAGTTCACTGTATAGACTTCCAAAAAGATTAGCAAACAAAAGAAACAATAACCTTTTTTCCTCTTAATTTCTCTTTTTTTAAGCGAAACTTACCTTTTCTTGCATCCTGAGTCAGTAGTTTTGAATGCTTGGAGATGGGCAAGCTGTAATCAGTTTGCATTTAAGACATAGAGTGCACTGTGAGTCTGATAATAAATTATTTAAATGAAAATTACTTCCATTTCCAGGAGATCTTAGGAATCTGGTGAATATAAGCCTACACAGGAGCATTTTAAAGTCTCTATTTATCCACAGCAAAGGCTTTTAAAAACATTGAATAGTAAGACTCAAAAATGTTGATTCTCTGTCCTTCTATATCTATTATATTAATGGTTTACTAAGCAGTATAAAGGAAGGTATTTTCTTTGTAGAGCCCACTCAAAGACATCAGAATAACTTCCTGAAGGCAATAGCCATTCACTTTCAGACAGGGAATCCTTCCCTTAAAAGACACTATTAATTTTCCAAGTAATTACCAAGCTTTTAGGAAAAAAATTCGAATAATCTCCAGGGTTTGCACAGCCTTATTAACAAGGACATCTGGATGCCTCCTTATTTTTCAAATACTTTTATTTTACTAATAGGAAATAGAGCCTCACAGAAACATGACTGGCCTTTGGCTTCATTGGCTGCAGACCACCAAGTGCACTTCTGTCAAATCCAAGCCAATATCTTAAAAGGCCAGGACAAAGCTGTAATGCAAGTGCGAGGATGCACAGCAGCACAGCACTCCCCCCACGTTCTACATTGTGTGCTCTGTTGGAAAACTTTAGGTGTGAGGGGCTGCATCTTCTTCACCCATGCCACACCATCTTTCTCCTTCTGAAGGCAGGGGTTATCCTAAGCAGTCTCCTGCTCCGTAGAGGCAGAAGAGCATTTGACACAAAGGTGACAGGCAGACCTCCCAGTAAATACACGAGTTATACATAAAGGAATGAACTCAGCCAGTTTCTTGTCTTCATAACATTTCTTTTTCAGTAATAACAGGAGGAGAGCTGATATGCGTGCCTACAGTGTTGTTTTCTGCTCTGCCATGCTATTCAGAAATAACAATTTCCCCCAAAAAAATTATATGGCAAATGCCTGGTATAGATACCTTCGTATTATCCCTTCTTCATCCTTAAAACACAATCAAATAGAGCAAGCTTGTCATGAGCTATCAGAACATGTATGGCTGCAGAACCTCTGCTCAGGTGCTGCTGTGCTCAGAGGCCCAGGGCAGTTGGAGTTAGAAAAGTACCAGGCAATGAAAACATAAACTTCCACCAGGAGAACAATTTATGTCTTCTAGAGGACTGTTGTCATCTAGACATGCACATGACATGTTCACACTTCTTTATTGCTGAATAAATGTAACCTCTAATCAGTTTTGAATATATTACATAAATTTACATGAACTCTAGCAAATCTTAGAGCTTTCTTTTCACTGTATCATCACACATCTCATGACAGATATAATATTCTGCCTAAAACATATATTGTTTGAACTAGTGCCCTGTGGAGAAAGAGTCAGTCACAGGCTTCTTTAGATTAAAACCCAAACAGTTGGGGTTTACACCTGTATACACATTTTTATTTTTGTTTTCAAGACTACAGGCGGTTAATCCTATGTTAGTGATAACCAAGACCACTGAATGATTATTCGTTATCTGTCAGAACTAGTCAACTAAAAAATGTCCATTAATATAATCAGTAATTATATCCCACATCAATCACCAAGCAAACTATTCAACATTTGTCCCTGTTCCATAAATTTTCTCTGCATAATAGTCACCAAACAAAAAAGGAATCAAGATCTTTTTCTGAAAATCTCGGATAAATTACCCATAAATTTTTGTTTAATTAACCAACTCTATTACCTGTCATGTCTCCAAGCAGATGTTAAGTATTCCCCTGACTCCTTTCCTAAGCAAATTCATATCTGGTTACACACTTTTTTTTAGTGTGTGCCACAGTAACATGATTTTAACCTCACTTTCTTACCTGTAGTCAGGTACCAGTTCAGAGCAAATTACATCCAGACACAGGTCTTTATTGTCATCCAAATAAAGTTTCTTCAACCATGACCAAAGAATATTTTTTGTTCTTTCCTTAGTTCTCTTCCAGCTTCATTCAAATTAAAAATACTGTTGTATACACACCTTGTAAGGCTAAAAAAAGGCCAGAAAACCAATCAGTTTAATTACTTTCTGTCTGATGAGTTATTCACTTCCTCTGCTCAAAAGTGTTTAAATGTGTTTTCCAACCAGCAGTATGGGTATCTTATATGCTGATCTTTAAAGAGAATATCCTAAAATCTATTTTCAAGTCTAAGACAATCAAGGCTGGGTCGAGTTAGCTCAGGATATTTCCAACTCCTAACCTTGGCAGCATCTCTTTGCCCTATTGGAGTGATAAAGGCAGAAAGACTTCACCTTTTCCCATAAATACATAGATATTTTTATTCCTTCTAAAAGAATATGAACCTTCTTTTTAAAGTAATTGGGAGAAGAAACAAGTGTTTAGTTCCAACACTTAACCTAAGCAGCTACAGGAACTCAGGGACTCAGAGAAATGGGAGGACAGGTGATGAGACATTTCCTGTTCTTGAAATACAGCAGAGCAGACCCTCTACTGGGCTGGTAATAGCAGGGTTCCCCCAGTGCCTTACTCAGATTTCTCAAGTAGCATTGTCGGTTTAAGCGTACATAACTTGGGGTTCCTGCTAAAAGAGAAAGTTTTGTCCTCCACCAATTCTTTTTCTAGGTTGATTTCAACCTGAACTGTGAGCACATGAACACTTGTTCTGGCATACGGGAGTAGGCGGCACAGGAGCAAAACAAGAAGACAGAGATGGGAAAGGATGGATTTTTTGGAAACAGGTATATAATTAGTGCCAGCTTCTGAAGCTGTGACGTTAAAGTCAGCACCCCAAGAAAGTGGTGCCCTGGAATCATCTCTCTTAGAGCTACTAGGTAAGATGTCAACAAACTCATTAACTGAGCTTTGTTTAGCTATCACAACAATGAAATATTTATGTTGATTTATGAAGGATGAAGCATTTAAGTCCGTTAGATAATTCCAAAATCTGATCGCCATGCAAAAAAATCTAAAATTGTTTTGCCTTAATCCAAAACTGGATATTGTGATGGAACTGCTCTCATGATCTGAGTGGAATCACTTATAGAATCATATAATCATTCAGGTTAGAAAAAACATCTAAGGTCATTGAGTCCAATCAACACTGAAACTGTTGTGTTTCAGTGTCAATACAGAGTCACAGATTTCTATTTTCTGGTGCTTTATATGGTGGGTGTATTCCTTTGTAGCCTAGTCCACCGACTTTTTTTAGTGTCTTTCTTAAGTTCAACATGAGCTTTCATGTGGTCATATTTCCTAAGTTGTATTTTTCAATAAAAATTGAAGAATTCAGCCAGGTATCTGAATAACACAAAATGATACAGCCCTGATGAAATCAGCACATCTCTGATCTTTTATTCCAGAGAAGGATGTACTTTATAAAAATATTCTTTAAATATCTTGTGACATTTAGGGATTTAATGTGGAAAGAAATAGATTTTCCATCAAATTGGGTGGCCATAGAAGAGAAAAAAGCATGAATAATGCTTATAATCCCTTCATATCCCTAATCAGTCACAGTTTTCAATTGATGTTTTTATTCTCTGTTGTTTCAGTGATATCTGACACCACTGAATAACACTGAATTGCTCAGAACTTACGCCAAGCTGACACAAAAAGTCATTAATTTGCTTACCTGCCTGTGTACATGATGTTCCTTCCGGCAATTTTTATTATTTTTTTCCCCATATTCTTTTCACGTATCCAGGGAATTACCATTTTTTTCTACTGTTATCCGTTGTTTCTATGCTCCTTCTGTGTGAAATACTCTAATTGCACAGTTTAGATTTCACTTATTCAACTGCCCCATTTTGTGATCAAAGTTGAAGTCTATTTATTTTGCCTATATTTTTAATCAAAAGCTAGCTAATATTTAAATCTACAGGTCAGATAAAGCTTTCCTGATTAATGCTGTCTCACTATGACAAAGTTCATATGATAATTAAGGAATAGGCATTTATAAGGAGGGTCATATTTATATTCCACTTTGCAATTTACCATAGTATTTTCATAGTGGTTGGCATGATTTAACTGGCAGGTCTTTGTGAACTCTTAGTTATGTAACTGAAATTGAGTATTTGATCAATTTCTTTAAAAATTAAGCATGATCAATGTCACAGAATATCATTTTCATAAATGTAATGTACTCTTTACCTAAAAATGTGTAACAGTACCTCAAAAATAATTTCCAAGTTCGTGACTATTTAAATACCAAATTATTTCTTTATTCAGAAATAAATTTTTAAAAAGGAGAAGAATTATTTTCTAATTTGCTCTATGATAATGTGAATCAAGAACCAAAGCATTACTAACATAAAGAGAAGAAATCTGAGTCATACATAAATATACACCAACAAGTATCTGAAAAATTTAATTTATGTTCATCCAAGTAAATAGTAGAAATAACCTGGCTATCCCTATAAGCTTGCTGTTTTTTCTCTGTTGGCAGTTTAGATAATGAAAATAATGACATGAAATCTAAAATGTACACATCCTACAGAGCCACGCCCTTTTCCTTGCTGCCATTTCACAGCATCACAGAATACACTGAGCTGGAAGGGACCCATGGTGATCATCAATTTGTATTCCCTGCCCCACACAGGACCATTCCCAAGAGTCACACCACATGCCCTAGAGCATTGTGCAAACGCTTCCTGAACTCTGTCAGGCTTGGTGCTCTGACCACTGCCCTGGGAAGCCTGTTCCAGTGCCCAGCCACCCTCTGGGTGAAGAACCTGAGTCTATTCCAAGCAAGATATCAGAAACAGTGTAGGCTGCAGGACTATGGCAGTGACTGTCCCTCTGTACTCAGAACTGGTGAGGCCACACGTCGAATCCTGTGCCAGTTTTAGGCCCCCCTCTCCTAGAAAGACACTGAGATGCTGGAGCTTGTCCAGAAAAAGGCAACAAAGCTGGTGAAGGGTCTGGAGCACAAGTCTCGTGAGACGCAGCTGAGGGAGCTGGAGCTGTCTAGCCTGGAAAAAAAATAGAGGCTCAGGGGGCCTCATCGCCCTCTGCAACTCCCTGAAAGGAGGCTGTGGCAAGGTGGGGATCAGCCTCTTCTCCCAGGTAACCAATGATAGGACAAGAGGAAATGGATACAAGTTGCTCCAGAACAGGTTAAGGTTGGATATTGGGAAAAATTTCTTCACTGAAGGGCGGTCAGGCATTGGAATTGGCTTCCCAGGGAAGTGGTAAATCCCTGGAGGCGTTTAGAGGACATGTGGTTGTAGCACTTAGAGACATGATCGAGTGGTGAACTTGGCAGGTTAACAGCTGAGCTCTATGATCTTAAAGGCTTTTTTTCTAAACTAAATTATTCTATGATTTTAAGATGAATTTAAAAGTCAAATTCTTCACATCTGCTATTTATTCATTCCTGTTTATTTCTAATGCCTTTGGTTGGTAACTGACTGAATTAGCAATAGCCTTGCTTTAAAGTGCAGATCTTATGTACTTCATTCCAAAGTGCTAAATTATCACTGCTTGGTTTCTTTTCAGATTCCTGGGTACATGCCATTTAAAAATGTAAACACCCGGCAGACATGATGTAAACATGCAAAGATTTTAGTCAACACACTGTTTGGGATTCCTCTCACATTAGCAAGGACAGCATAGACAACTACCAGCTCCAGGTGTTTAGATCTTTTAAAATCTGTAACACATATGCAGGAAAACTATGTTTCTCTTTAAATAAACATTTTCTATTAGAGCTTTTTTACCCAGACTTGCATAGCACATTTATTTCCCTGGGTCATTTTCCATTTTACAGCAAATAGATTATAGACAGAGCATAGCAGTCTGACAGCAGCTTTTCCCTCCATCAATAGCATTTCTATTTAAAGATGAGGATTCAAAATCAGTATTGAAGGTACATGCTCTCTCTTCTAAGGGGAGTCAGTGCACCTGTGCATAATTCATCACTTCTTTTAGTTTAGTAAGGCCAAGTTTAAAATTCAAGGAAAACCTGGCACTAAGTCTTTTCATTTAAATGTCTCTTGCTCTGCAGGTGTGAGTCCATATCTTCACTTAAAGCCATCTCTACTCTCTGACCATATTACTTGTCTACAGGTATACTGTTGGCACCAGCACTGTCAGTTTAACTGGTATCCAAGGAGACAGTTGTCTCCATTGTACCTTGAGAATACAAGGATCTTCCGTGACATTGTTGAGCTTGAGTCATCAAAAATCTAATGAAAAGTAGACTAAAAAAGGACTCACATATAGTTGCTGCCTCCATTGAGCTTGCTTGAGCTCTAGATAGTCCTGGAAGGCGAAGTTGGTATTGTTGGTATTAAACTTCTTTTGCCTCTCTTCTCTTTTCCACTTTCTTACTCTTCCACTTTGTCCTTGTGTTCTCTGTTAAAAAAAACCCAAAAAACCAAAAAAAACAAAAGCTCATTTAAACTGATTAACAGTTACGGCCACATAGATAACAGTATGACTGCAAATTAGACAAGCATGAGTTGGTATCAAATCCAGAAAGTGAAGGAAACTTTCCCTCCTTATGAGAAAGTAAATTTTCATCCAGTGAAATTAAAGCAAGTGTATATGAATCTCAAAATGCTATCATCACATCCGGCTAATGCTATTATGCAGTTTGCTGGTGCTTCTCAGTGTGAGAATACAGAAACCTGCTACAGTTACTAACTTGTGAAATGGAGACTTACCATAAAATTCATATAAAGTGCAATTACTATCATAAAACATGGTAGAGTGCAACTTAATTTCCCTGATAAAACTTCATATTCTGCTTCCCGACATTCTTGACTGATTGATTTAAACAATGCAGCCTTCAAACTATTTTAAGATATTAAGCTTCAATGAATAACCTGGCAGAGCCATGATCCGTGACCTTCAGTACCTGCCACGGGTCTTCATGGATGATTTCTGATGAACAGAGCCCAGAGTAAATACACTCTTGTAGATTGCTTGTTCCTGTGATCGTAATTATTGGTATATTGTCTTTCAAGGAATAATTACTGTGTAACTTGCAGGTTTTTGCTTTTATAATATAGTTAGCTTGGAAGCAAATACAAATATGAAAGTGACATGACCACAGGGACATTGAAGAGCCATGTGAGTCAATGTCAAAAAGTAGGCAGAATTTTCACAAAAAATACTGTCCTTGAGGCAGACATCTCTATCTAATTCTAAGGTTAAATGTTTGGGCTATGAAGGTAGGGGACCACCCCTGCTCCTAATCTACTTATTTGCTTTAAATATAGGTAAAAGAAAATATCCCAATAGCAGCAACTAGAAGTTGTACCTAATTTATAAGAAAAAAATTAAAACTGAATTTTCAAGTCCTTTAGGCTTTTAATGAGCCTCTTACTGGATTCTTTCACTTTTTACCATTTTTTCACCATCTCATTTTAAAGATAGAAATAGAATTTCCTTTGAAATTTTAATTTTAAAGCTAGAAGCAAAATTCAAATGGATTTTGCTTCATTTGCTCAACACCTAACAAACAGGTATCTAAACCTGGCTACCAAGACCCTGGATAAAACTGTCTGGTGCTTTACCTTTAAAAGGCAAAGTTTTTAGAAACTCGGCTGGATATCAGAAATCTCACTTTGTGTAAACTTAGCTGCCTAATTACAGCTGTAGACTAAAACAAAACGGTTTTGGTATTTTTTATTAAATTGCGTATGTATAAACCAGTTAATTTCTAATCTCATGACACCTTTGCCTTTCAGAGGATCAGGAAGCAACTGTTCCCCTTTATGACTCTACTTCTTTACTATATGGCGGTACTGACTTCAGTGGAATAACTCTTAATTCACAGAATTCTCTGGAGAGAAAGAGTATAAGTAGATCCTTTAAAATTATTAGAAGTGGGAGAGTAATACGAGCCTTAAAGTAGCTGTTTTTCTATATTGAAATGTTTTAGTAGCACTAGGTTGTAGGGAAGTCTATTGTCATGTGCTTCCTATGTTTTAGGCATTATTCTGCTTAAAACACATATTTTCTGGGGATTTTGTTACTAGAGAAGTATAAGTTACTAATATATATATCTATAAAAAGCAGGATAGTGTTTAATAAAAAGAATGAGAAATAATTGGTATCAAAAAAATCATGTAAATACCTCCCATCTAAAAATAAACACAGCCTGCAAAATGTTTCATGAACACGAGCTGGAATGGTGCCTATTAGAATCTGACTGATGCATCAACCAGTGGGAAGAGGGTGAGAGGAGGGATACTTGTCCACAGAAAGTTAAGAGTTCTGGAGATATTTATAATAGCTTAAGACCCCCTGAAAAAGGTATGTCTTTCGTCTTCTTTTATAAAACTCCAAGCCCTATAATTTTCTTTTGTTTTACTGAATCACTCTCACAGTAATTTGCCTAATAGAAACAAAGGAAAAAAATATGCTTAAAGACTGAATCCCTTGCTAACTTTCAGAAATTTCCTGCTATTGATGAATATCCTAAAGATACACATCTGAATCCCAGCTATCCAATTAAATAGGAAACCTAGCAACTATACGAGACATTATAAAGCATAGAGATCAAAACATAGGTAAAATAAATCAGCTAGTAGTTGTTAAAGATAGCAGATGTCAAAAATGTCTTTTAATCACTAAACACAGAAGTGATTGACAATTTATTTATCCAGAAATGTAAAATTTTTAAAACTAAATAAGGTGCAAAATACAATTATTGACTTAATTGATTATATATAATGCTAGACAGTTTTAATTCTATATATTTTTAGTCAGAAATAATCATTATTTTCCCCCCTAATCTAACTTTCTTTCATGTTCTCAAATAAGATAATTTGGCTTGAACTAGATGTGCTGTTAGGCAGTGATTGTCACATATCACTGTAATGCTCCCAGCCTTCCTGAGGTATTTTCGCATCGGAAAAGCAGATGGCATTATAGCCAGGGCTCCACTACCAGATTATCATATGCCATGATCTGTCTCAACTGTGAACTATTTTGGAAGGATTTCAATGCTCTATAGTTTCTTAGATTCATAAATTGATAAAGCGTTCCAAGAACCACAGCTGTCCACGTTCTTGTGGGTTAAAAATACATGCGATATTTTTGGCTTGTCAGGTATGTTCTACCTACTGATACCTATTGGCTTGGCTGAAATTCACCCATGAGTGTGCGTGTGTTCAAGCAGCAGCAGATGTAATTCTATTTATATAAAATGGAATATTGATAATTCCTGTTTTTATTTTCCTTTTCCTTTTTCACTTTCAGGAATTGTATCTGGCAGTAAAACATTCACTTAGAAGATCAGCAGGAGAGACTAAAACATACAAAACAGAGTCCTGAGGTTATTCATGTCTAAAGCAAATGACACAAATGGGACATCCATCCCAGAATCTTCTGGATGACAAAACATGGATCCCAAGTTAGTTTATGAGAACTGAGATGAATAAATTGTTCTCTCATGTCTATTTAGTCTTTTGAACATGACTATTCCAATCCAAATTATTCCAACATGCACACTTTGGCTATCGCTTGTCTACACACCCATCTCCTTTGATCATTGACTGGTGCACCTCCCTTCACTACTTCTCATGGAAACTGAACTAGAACTAAGTTAGTTTATGGTCCTTTTTCAGAATTCATCAAGAGCAGCACATATTTTTTTTTAACTCTTAGATGAGGAAGGCCAAATAAAACTATAGAAAGCAGGCAATTTTCAATTATTCCAGGTAATAAGATCTGCCTAACACTTGTCATCTGCACGGTGATTCTACTACTCCCTATCAGATTATATTTCATATACTAACATTTAAACAAAATTAAATCAAACCCCTTGAGTCTTTACTTCTGTAGCAGTTATTCAAATTACCCTGCTCACCTGACTACGGAAAAGGCAAACGTGTCAGTGCTGAGGATAGAGAGACACAATAAAGAGGAAGAGGGAAATCTGGTAACCAAGCAATGCAGTCATGAGCTTCCATCTGTGAGAAGGATCAGCAAAGCTCCTGTGCTGTGCCAGCACAAGCTAGCAGTGGAAGAAATAAAAGTCTTATCCCTGAATGTAAAGAAAGACTTATAGAACTGGAAGTACTTTATGGCAGATTAACAAATATTACTAAAAGACGTCGAACTCTCATGAGAGAAAAGCGATGCTGATGCAAAGGAGCTCTGAGAGTCGGGAGAAATGCTGCTTCTGTCTAGGTAGTTAAGAAAGAAGAACAAAGGGTACAAGCAAATACTCTGGATTTATATTTAATACTTAGTCTGAAAAGGTTTCAGATATCACAGACAAGTATCCTGCTAGCATACATGTGTATGACAGCCTTTTAAAATGTAAATCAATAATGTATCACTTATGGAATATCCCAAGCCTAGGGAATGCTATTCATACCATTGACGATTTCAGCTAATGGTAGAAATGGAACCACATGCTTCAGGGAGCCCTATGAGGCCAGCACATAGATATTATAGAGAGAAAGAAGAAGTGGCATGATTAAAACCTCATCTGCACATTCTGGATAATCAGAAACCAAGTCTCAGTATATCTGAAAATATCAAACATATCATCATGGAATCATATGATAATATGATTTTGAGGAACCTCAGAAGGTGCAATTTCCTGCCCAAAACAGTGTCAGAGAAACTATGAGACCAGGCTGTTTAGGGCTTTATCCAGCTCAGTCTTGAGAATGTCCAAGGAAGGGGAATGCATGGCTTTTTTTAGGCAATCATCATGGCTATGTGAGTTTAGCAGAGAAAGGACTATTGAAGCACTAAACAGGACTATATTTTTGTCTTAAACTGAAAATCTATTTGGCACCCCTTAGCCTCAAAGGATGTATAGCCCTAGCTTGGGATACTTGACAAGGTCTGAAAATTTATATTCACCGTCAGGTGAATCACAGCAGTCTTGAGTTTTCAGGTACCAGTACGATGAAACCACTATTTGAGATTATCACAAATTCTCCCTCAGAACAGTCCTCTGATTTGGAACGTCTGCTTCCCAAAATGTCAGTATTTCCTGGGGAAAAAAATTATCTTTTCCTAAGAAAAATTAAAAATGTGTTTAGGAAATATTTTCTCTCAATATTCAATACAACTTCATGAATTTTTTTTCATGATAAATTGGGATAAAAACAAGGCCTATGTTTTTAGTAGTACAGTTCTGTGTCTGAATCTGCTCATGGATCTGTCAGGATTTGGAAGTCTGGACACAAGATTGGCTAGGCAGTTATCTCAGCTGTGCATTATTGTCCTAACCTGACACAAAAACATGGTGGTTTTTAAAATCCTAGATGTGCTTTCTTTCAAGCTATTGACACAGCATATGAAGAAAATTAGTAAATGAATATTTATCTAGCTCAAATGGCATAAAAATTAATGTATGTCTATACTGATTTTTTTCCAAGAGCTGTGAAAGCAGTTGTGATTTCAAAATCACCTGTGAGTAGCCTGATTACTAAGCTAAAGCACAGTTTCTGAGTGATTGCTTCAGGTGCTACAGCATGTACAGAGGAACTCTTCTTTCAAAAAGCATATCTGCATAGTTCAGCTATTATACTGCAAAAATAAGTATAAAGTATAAAAATAGTTAAAATTATTATAATTATCAACCAAATTAATATCTCTGCTGGGATCTAACATACACCTCTCTTAAATAACTGAACAAAGAATGATAAAAAGAAAAATGCAAAATAAATGGATGTGTTATGATGAGATAACCTTGCTATTTCTGAATATATATTTCAGTACAGCAGTGTTTTATTACTCTTTACTGGAAGAAAAGTTGACTTTCATCTGAAATTATTGTTCATCCTGCCAAATAAATTGAACTGTGTGGAAGACAAGTGCTAGAAAGAGTAGACTGAAAATATATATCTTATTTGTATTGCAATCAAATAGACATAATGGCAGAGATCAGAAATACAGGAGAGATTATTTAAATAAATTCTATCTTAGGCAGCAAAAGACTCTCACAAAACAGCATATGTCATTTGATTATCTCTCTCTGTCACCATAGACCATGAGCAAAACTCTCACTTGCCAAATACCTGCCGTTCGTATTGGCTTCAGTAGGGTTATTGAATACAGTATTTAGCACTGATGAAAAATCTCCCCATTCATTTGCAGCTGTATCAATACATAACTCTGGAGATGTTAGCTCCAGACAGGCACCTGGGTTTGGAAATGTGGCCTATATTACATGTATTTTATCTACACAGACAGAAGATCAGCTCATACACTACCTTTGTGGAGGAAAATGCTGTTTCAGGATTTGGATATCTCTTCAGATGAATTAGACAAATGCAGATTTTTGTCATATAATTAGACATGATCTCATGCTATAATATTACGAAAGAAGAGTGGAAATATTGAAAAAGAAATATGTGAACTGGATATTTGCAGATTATTTTTGACAGCAATGTGAACAAAAGCACTGATAAGTACAGTGTCAGGAAGAATTAGTCTATACGATTCTGGACTCTACACAGTTACAGAGAAATATTATTACTGTGAGAATAATACTGAAAAAATAAATATGGAAAAATACAGTTGTAGGGAGAAAATATACATGCCAGGTGGAGAAAGCTTCGCCTACAGAACTGAGTGTTAGAATATGCTAATAATAAAATCGTTAATGACTAAGTGAGCACAGTGTAGAAACTGCAGTTACCTTTTTTAGATGAAGTGACTGTGTAAAATATGTTAACAGAATGCAGAAAGAGCAAAGAAGGTATGAAACACTAAAAATGAAAAACCAAACTGCTTGCTGGGGCTTTCTAATTAACATAGAAACACAATGTACTACTACTGAGATATTTAGGAAAAATAAATTCACCCTCATGAAGACCATATGGAACCATTGACACTAAAACCTTATACTGTTTTGGTGGGGTTTATTTCATATGAGTGAAATAGGAATTTATTTGCTATACTGTGCTCTGGGACACAGATCCAAATTTCTCAAGCTTACTGCACTTTGATTGAGGTCTACAAGGTCTTTGGGGATATATAACAAACATCCTCAGGAAAAGCAAAAAACATTCTCAAGCTGGAATAAACATCTGAAACTGTATCTAGAGTTGATGGAAGTTTGTGGTTTTGTTGGTTTTTTTTTCCCCTAAACTGTTTCAATTTATATTTAATTTTGGCTGCTAAAGTTCAGCGCATGTTATAATGTCTAGCTAGTTTCAGGTCAGTTTCTGGTTAGTTTCTGGTCCATTTGTACTTCCACCTCCCTGTTCCTTCTATCCCTCTGCCTCTAGTGCTGAAAAGCACAAATAACTGACTATAACTAGTAGATATAGTAGTAATATTGATAGTAGTCAAGCAGTAAAGACAGAAATCTGAAATCAATGGGAAACATGACACAAAGGGCAAAAGGGAACAAAATTTATCCAAAATCATAACATATCAGATCAGCCCAAGGAAAGGGAACAAAACAAACCCCATATTTATCTATTAAAATAATTTTTTAAAAATCTGCTTAGATTATTTGTACTACCAGGACCCTAGTGTCCAAAAGGAACCACTTACATGCTTCAAAACTGTATTTTTTTTGATCTTAACATTTATCTGTGCTGGAAAGAAATTTGTATATGATTACCAATTGAGAGCACATCCAATCTGATATTGTCCAAAGGAGATAAAAGGTCTCGCTGCCTCTTGGTCACTTTCAGGAAAAATGCTACCAAGTTCAGAGCAGCTGCTGTCCTTTTTCACCCCTACAGCTGCTCAGCAATGCCACACTGCCAGTTGCTGCAGGATAGAGGAAAGGAAAAGAGGAGTTCTGCCTATCTACTGCTTGCTAAACTAGCAGCATATAGAAATATCACCCAAGCAGGAATTCAGCTCCTATACCCTGATCTGAGGAAAAGAAAAAGGCTGAAGAATAGAAATAATCTTCACCTTGCGACCTCTCTGAAGTTAACCCCACCAGTAGAGAGAGGCATCCGCAAAACTGGTTGGGAACAGTAATTTCATTTCGTGAAAGATTTTGATATGGCCCATTTTTATTTGTTATTGTTTAGAAACTAAACCATTTGAAAATTGTGAAAGGAAATTGTGCCAGCATAGAATGTGCTGGGGCTACTCACCCCGAAGGTCCTAGTTCAGGCTACCCTTCCCTGAGGACACGTGGCCCAGAACCTTGCTCGCAGCCGAACTAGGAGGAACTTCAGGCAAAACCAGAAACCTTATAACCTCAGGAAGGTCTAGGCCAGTGCTGTACTTTTCGCTGGCATTAGGGTGAGAGCCAGAAATCACCACAAATCTGCTCTAAATGCAAAGTGCACTCTTTCATTATCATTGATAAAAACACATTCAGAACATGCAGATGTAGAAGAAGGAATTCTAACCACAGTTTATTCAAGTGAGAAGTTCAGAAAAGGAATGAGCCTCACCTGACAGATGGCAGTCCTAACACTTAATATCTGAATACACTGCAGAGAAGGCAACAGGAATTTGGGTACAAAGATAATTAATTTTAGAAATACATGGATCTAGTTCAATTAGTATCTTAGACAATAAGTTAATTTTTTCATGCTTTAGCAATGAATTTCTCTTTCCCAGCTCATTTGATATTTTCTAGTCATACACTTCCGAAGAGATTAAAGCTTAAGATTTGTGATATAATGAGCATAACAGTTCTTACATGAATTTGCATGAAATATTATTATAAAATATCATACCTGAATTTACGTTATGATGGAAGACAGATTATGGAGAATGAATATCTTTATCTTCAATTACATTTCTCTGTGGTACATAATTATTCACAAATATATGGAGCGGGGTACTGAGTTTGTACATCATTAAAATTCTCCTGTATATGGTCGGAGGAAACAAATAAATTAATAGAAGTATGTTTCATGTCTTGCCTAATTACAATCAACATTCTTTCTGGACTGACAGCTGTCAGAATCATAGAGTCATAGCACTGTAATCCAGCTAGAAAATCTTGATGAGGAACAGCACATGCTGGGGTCATTCCTGATGCTCTAAATTGGCCAGAGAAGGTCAGCACAGAGCAGCCTGAAGCACCCGTTCCAGGCCAAGAATCCAGGGAAACACAGCATGCATCTAAATGCTGTAAACCCCAAAGGAAAGAGCCTACACCAAAATTGTGGCTTAATGTGAGGGAATGAAGCCCTGTGGTGAGACAGAGAGATACCGAAAGAGTCTCTTAGAGGAAGAAGTGCAAGCCTCATTGCTTGAATAATTTAAATCCTAAATGAATAATACAAATGCAAATATACTAAAGGGAACAATCCACTGGCAAGGCATTGAGTAGATGGATATATTGATGGTTTTTGTAATTCTCTTTTCATACCTGTACCTGCTAATTCCAAAATGATCCTAAAGTCGTGAGGTTCTGAATTCCTAGGCATCCTAATGTAGCACATAATAATAGCAATGGATACTGTAGAATTACTAGCAACTTTTTATGAATCCATACAGAAAAAGTTAAGTTGCTTGCTGCCTTACTGTTTTCCCATGTGATGTTACCTTTAATAGACTAGGAAATTTAGCTCACAGAAGTTCTGCTCTTATGGATTTTGCATTTATAATTCATATTCTCATCATCAAATTACTGTCTCTCAGAGTGAATTACATATAAAATATACATTGAATGAAATCCAAAATATAGCATAACTTTTTTTTGTTACTGATTAAACTAGCCATAAAATTAAACAGAAAATTTTAATCACTTTTTAGACTGTAATTTCATGCAGACACTTCTTTTGTCAGCCTAAAAACCTGATAGTATTTCTCCCATGTAGATACCTGAAGTCCTGGATGCTAATAAGACCCATATGCAGACACAATGATGACGTATGCCTTAAGGCCAAATATAATAATTGCCTCTGTGCAATCTCATTGACATTAGTGGTCTTGCCAGGAATAGGAACCTTTTTTTTAGACAGAAAAAGTGAAACACAAAATAACCATAATCAGATCTAATTCAAGGTGAATTTTGCAACGCCAATAACGAAGCATTCCCGTTTTTCTATGTAGGTAGCTGTGTAGACCATGTGGCTTTAGGACTAAGAATGACCTGGTGTCCTGGGGCATCAGCACAGTGCAAGGAAAGACAAAGTACTGCTTGAAGGAGCCAGCTCTGGCAGCAGCAATTGCCACCACACTCAGCCAGTGCCTTTCTCAGTAGCATCAGGAGAGATTTGCTATCTGGATGTTCATGATGTTCAAGCAGCTGATTTCTATCTTCTCTAACAGAAGTAATTTGGCAGTCTGTTGTCCCAGGCAACTGCATACTTTGCCTGTGCCTAAAGCACAGACAGTCATAATCTAAATTATGATCATTATTATTGTGAAGGATTAAAACAAAATCTAGAGCTATAACTTAAAGTTCTGGAAAGACATTAAAGAGTAAAGAGTTGAGAAAGCAAGACTGATCAAAACTAAACGTGATGATAAGAGACATCAACCTGTCAGGGAATCACAAAGGCCATCTCAGCACAAAATGGGATTCAAAATAATGTTTCAGTATTTCTCTTGACAGCTCTGAAGACAATTCCAGCCTTATTTAAAATTGTAAGCATATATAACATAGATGGATGAATAAATTACAGGAGCATGCAGGATATATGTGGTAAAAGCAACACAAATACCCTATGCTAGCTGGACAGTGGCAGGACAGAGAAAGAAAGAAAGAAAGAAAGAAAGAAAGAAAGAAAGAAAGAAAGAAAGAAAGAAAGAAAGAAAGAAAGAAAGAAAGAAAGAAAGAAAGAAAGAAAGAAAGAAAGAAAGAAAGATCAAGAATTAACTGTATTTTGCTCCAGTATAAAAAGTGTTTATTCAAATAGGAATGCACTTATAAACTTCTATGTATAGGAGGGCAAAGACAGGACTTTGAAAAATCAAATATGATAAGAGTGCTGGACTAAATCTGTGTCCTTCTTTTTTTTTTTCCCCAGTAAAAATATGATAGGAAATATGATTAGAGCCATTTCCCCAGAGCTATCTTTTCCTGACAGTACCAGGTTTAATCGTTAACTGCCAAGATGTTGAAACAGATCAGTAACACCTCTTTAGGCATATAGTCCTCTAAATTCTTTTAAGGAACTTGAGAAGGAAGTAGTTAAAATGCCGGTGAAAACCTTGTAACCACGATTTCAAAATCAGCTGCTCTCCTTGAGGCCAGGAAATGCCACATACAGTTCTGCTGAGGAGCAGCCGCACTCTATGGGGAGCTATCCTTGGGCTGTGGCGAGGGTGGTGCCGCAAGAGCCGATGCCACAAGGGGGCAGAGGACGCGGGATTGGCCACGCCGGATGGATTGGAGCTCCGGAGACACTCTCCCTCGGTATTTTGGTCTCTTGCAAAGTTAGCAACTGTACAACTTTACAGATAAAATATATATCTCTATGGCATTCTCCATTTCTTTAATCACACTAGAGATGTATATTTATAATGAATTCAAACTTTTGCACTTGCATGCATATTTTCCAATCAAATGCAAATTCTTCCACATTACTTTCTCTGTGCTTGTTGTTAGCTGTCCAATTTTAATATATTTTCCTCTCGTACTTCTCTCACTATTGGCTTGCTACAGAAAATTATCAAGCAATATGCACAACTAGTATTAAGCACTCCAGGAGCAATAGATCATCTACAAGACTGCAAGAGTGTAAGCCACCACACTGAAAGACTTTCTGATGTCACCTATTGCTCCTGTAGTTATTACAACCCATCATTCTTGTGAATTCATTCCCTGCTAAAAGCCACATCTCAGACTTGTCCTTCAGGAGCAGTTATCTTGCTTTGACTGGGGTTATCTTGATCAGTTCCAAACCAACCAACCAAGGTGGATAGAGAGGGGAAAAAAAGAGGACTCTAATATATATTCACACAATCAACATCAAAGTTCAAGCTACCATTGGGAGACAGAACAGAAAAGGTTTTCCAGAGTCATAGAGTTCTGGTGCCTTCAGTTTTCAGGCAAGCATAGTGTGGCTCTCTAATTTAACATGAAAAGATGGGGCTCTGGTGAAATTTGAATTCTTAAATGTATTTTTATATTTTTTTTTTCTTGTTTTCTTTCCAGACAGGCATCTAAAGCACTAGACTCTGGGCTCTGCTGGCCTGTAGTTGATCTAGTTTGCTACTAACTGTTGAATACTAGAAGCAAACACTGATTATTCAGTAAAGGTCACAGTTTTATTGTGATTATTTTCTATTGCTGTTATAGAAATATCCAAGTGATATTTTTAATGTAAAAATGAGAATGATGTCACTGCTGGCCATTATGACTTGACTAGATGTTAGGCGTTATAGAAAGTGTTAAAATAAATATGTTCCTCTTCACTCTTTCTACTACTATCTTTGGGAACTTGAATACATTTCAGAGAAATATATGCTCTTCATTAAGACAAAGAGCAGTAAGAGAAAAATTCAACTTGAAGGCTCATTCACTGTCCAAAGGAAAAGTATTTAAAAATATTTTAAGAGATTTTTTTTCTCTAGTGTTTATCAGAGTCAAAAAAAATGACTTCTCCAAATATTATTACAAAAAAAAAAATTTGGCTGTTTTCACTTTGATTCATACCTCTGAATATAGAGATTTTAACATTTGCTTCTGCAAATAAGCAACACTCAGTTCCTAAGATTGATTATGTATCTGATTACAAATCAATTAATGTAGCTGAGGAATTGTAATTAGTATAAAGTCAATTACTATGAAGCCATTTTAATACAGTTTATGTATATATAAATTTTATTTTCAGACACCATTCACGGTTGTGTAGATCCGGGATGATTCCACTGAGATTAAATAAATTAGTCCAGAAATGCACCCTCATACTCATTAGACTGTGCACCACCTCTGATAAATATAGAAGATGACACAAGGTAACAGTGACACAAAGGCCACACCTCAGAAAAGCTCACGGGAATAAGGAAACACCTGTTTGTGCTGTGGAAGAACAGGTGGGAAGCGGTGGTTTGCCGGCTCAATATCCTGTGCTTGCGATTACAAAGAACGGTGCTCAGGTGCCTCTCTTTTTTTGCCCTATGAGTTTATTAAGAAGCCGCTGGTGCTTTGCACTACCCTAGAGATGCCTTTCCAGCATCGCATGGCTGCCCCCAGCTCCCTCCCCGTGTCACCTCACCGAGCCGTGCNGGCGGAGCGCGGACCCGGGCAGCGGCTCAGCGACGGGACGGCCTCGGCACCCACTCGGTGCCGCCGCGGGCAGGGCGAGGGCTCGCTTCCGAGCTCAGCCCCCGCATCCGTGGGACCCGGCGCGNTATATAAATTTTATTTTCAGACACCATTCACGGTTGTGTAGATCCGGGATGATTCCACTGAGATTAAATAAATTAGTCCAGAAATGCACCCTCATACTCATTAGACTGTGCACCACCTCTGATAAATATAGAAGATGACACAAGGTAACAGTGACACAAAGGCCACACCTCAGAAAAGCTCACGGGAATAAGGAAACACCTGTTTGTGCTGTGGAAGAACAGGTGGGAAGCGGTGGTTTGCCGGCTCAATATCCTGTGCTTGCGATTACAAAGAACGGTGCTCAGGTGCCTCTCTTTTTTTGCCCTATGAGTTTATTAAGAAGCCGCTGGTGCTTTGCACTACCCTAGAGATGCCTTTCCAGCATCGCATGGCTGCCCCCAGCTCCCTCCCCGTGTCACCTCACCGAGCCGTGCCGAACGCACACCGTTCTGCCTGCTGGGTAGTGCAGGAAGCCTTAATTACAGCCTGAAAATAATACTCGCTTCCCCCGGGAGCCTCCCAAGCTATTCCTGTGGGATGGGAGAAGCTGAGAGGAGCCGGGTGGGGGGAGGCTGGCGCTCCCCGGGCCCGAGCGCGGGCAGCGGCGCCTCCGTGCACGCCGGCGAGGCGGCCCCAGCACCACGGCCAGCTCCGAGCGGGCGGCGCACCCCGACTCGGCCCCGGCCCCNGAACCCCCCTCCCTCCCCGGAGGGGGTCGTGTGGCGAGGGGAAGCCCTGGCCTGGGTCACGCTGCGTAGGAGAGGGCAATCCCTTCCACCGGTGAGAGGAAGGATGCCGAGGGCTCCGGTGGTCCCTTCCCCCGCTCCCCCATCGCTCAACATCGACCCCTACTCGCACCGCCCCCCGCCCCAGACGGGGCGTGTACCAACTTCTCTCCCTCCCCCGGCCCTGCCAGCGCCTGGGGCTCCCCGGCGGGCCACGCGAAGGGGCCGCGAAGGGGCCGGCGGTGCCGGGAGGGCGGTGCCGCCGGGGCTACCGGAGGTGGCGAGGCCCCCCCGCCGCCAGCGCCCGCGGTCCCCGCTGACCCCTGCAGCCGCCTCGGTGGGGGATGTGGCACGTCGCGGTGCCGCTGGGGTGTAGCTTATTCCTGATGCCGCTGTTTGTCGCTGAGTTTTGAAGAGATTTATTGGCTGGCTCTTGCTAAACCACGCTTGAGTAATCCGAGCTGCTGCGCGCCGTGGTGAAGCCCGGAGGGGGGGAACGTCACTCCCTCTGGCAGCGGAGCAACATTAGTCTTCCAGCCCTCAAACCACCACTACAGCGTCGGAAACTGCCGGGTCACAGCCATTTGCTTTGGAAAATTGGCGATGTTTGGTGCTAGAGATCGATTACCCTTGTAATCTTTCCCCACCCGCCACCTCCTCCTGCTTACCCCACCCCTACCCGCCCCAGACAATAGCGTCCGAGCTCCTCCAGGAAAAAAATAGAAAAGAAAGCAAGGAGAGAAAGAAAGAAAAAGAAAGAAACTGGAGGATGAATCTGACTCCAATAGGAAAAGCGTGTCTCTAGAAGTGGTGCTAATGGGAAGAGATTTCCGAGCTCCAGAGGACGATGATTTGTCACAAAGGGTAGCTGGCTCGGTGCTTTGGGCTGGAGCCGTGTAGGAGATCCTTGGAGAAGTCATTGTGCACAGAAAACCGAAGACCTGTACAAACATGCCTGTTCGCAGAGGTCATGTGGCACCACAAAATACATTTTTGGGTACAATCATACGAAAATTTGAAGGGCAAAGTAAGTTCTTGCTTTCTATCTATTTTGTTATAATAGTTTTATTCTGCTTGTGACTAAATGGACAGCAGCTCCAGACTATTTTTAAGTTTGTAGCTTGCAAAGAAAACCCCGGAGGTAAAGGAGGGGATCCCTGGCAGAAGTAGCAATGTTTTTGATCTAGAATACAGATTACCAACTTGAATTATTGGCTGGTGGGCTTGTTTGGGTTTGTGTTTGTTTTGTTTTGTTGTTTGTGGATTTTTTTGGGGGGGTGTTGGGGCTATTTTCCCACACTATTTCAAGGAATAGTTTTTATCGTTGACTGTATCCATATTGTATAGCTATAGAAGTTATATCTCTTACCTTCTTCTGAAGCAGTGAGATGGCTCTAAAAGCAGAATGTAGAATCTTGCTGTCTGTGCAATATCTAAAAAATAATCTAGATTTATTATTACTATGATTGTTAATGCTGTTAATTATAATTGCCTTTTCAAAATAAAGCAGAACTTCAGACTTTGATTTAGAGGAAACAGAAAATATGCAGAAGAGTTATTAAAGAGAAAATAGTCTCTTACCTTGTTCTCATGACTGCATTTTAATATAGCTGTCAAATTTCTCTCTTTTGTTTATGTAAATCTAAAATATCTATCAAACCAGTGCAAATGCATCCTCAGGAAGAGTCTGTGAGATCTTTTCCAATGCAGCAGTTTACTACCTGTCGAGGAGGCTGAAGCCGAAGTTTTTTCTCCTGGCCGGAATTCTGGTTTCCTATTAGCTGTAAGAAGGAACACTTGATGCTTAAGATGAATTTCATTTAGAAACAGTAGTTTGATATATGTACATTGATTTAAATATTTTGCATAATTTTAGTATCAGTCTGGTGCAAACCCTTACAGCTAATTCCAGTTCATATACTTCCTTATACTTAAACCCATATTAGCATTTGTAATATTTATAGTATTTGAGAAAAAAATAAAGACGGTGCTAGCCCTAATTTATCTGTATTCTACGTCAGTGTTGCTACTTCAAGTTTTTATGTAGTGAAGTGTATATTTTTTGATGGTAATAAAGCACTAGCTACTAAATAGGCAAGTGACAGTGAAAGTTCAGCATGATTGAAAAACGGCAGTAAAAGTAAGAATAAAATCTCCAAATATGTCATTGTGTTCAAAGACAGACATATTTAAAATTTTGAAGACTTGCACTCTTTACTTGGTGTCATGTAAAAAATCTTTTATAAAGCAAGCAATCGCCTTGTGTATTTAAGTAAGTAAAAATTAATGTTATTAGCAGTAAGTGTATCAAAGTTGCACATTTATAATTACAGTGGGAATAGTGTGTTATAAAGGTAAACAGAAACAAACTAATAAGAGTTGAAAACTTTTGAACCTATCTTTGAGATGAGAGTTTGGGAAAGGAGGATGGATGGAAGCACAGAACTTCTGAAATATGCAAAATGTTTCCAACAATCATTTCACATACCCCCTTTTTTGTTTTTTGTTTTTAGGAACTTTTTTCTCTTCTGTTATTTTTTAGATAGATTTGTTAAAATACTGACTATAAATTTACTGTCATTCACCTCGATTAAAATCCCTACAGAGTAGATTGAGATGGACCTTACACCAGGAAGCCCTTCACTTGAGTAGAACTCCCTTCCTGAGGCTCTACTTTTCCCCAAAAGAAGCTACTAACTTTTCAAGGACTTTCCTGGAGCTGCGACTGACAGGACAGAGCTCATCGCTTGGGCTTCAGTGAAGCCTGAAACAGACAAAATTTTGAAGTCAAAAGGAGATTTACAGAGACTTGTATAATGTGGTTTATTTCCTTAAAAACAACTATATTCATCTTTAATGTATTCTAGATTAATTGAAGTTTCTTTAAAAGCGATGTGTCAAATCATCTTCATTAAATGACTGAAAATCTCTGTATTTCAGGCATTCCGGTGAAAAGAAGGGTTGTTCAGCATTCATCCCTGCAATCGACCCTATAAGAAATGATGAAAGAGTACTAAAAAATGCATCACTTTCTTTTATTGCAGATAAAAAATTCATCATCGCTAATGCTAGAGTGCAGAATTGTGCTATCATCTACTGCAATGATGGGTTCTGTGAGATGACTGGGTTCTCCAGGCCAGATGTCATGCAGAAACCTTGCACTTGTGATTTTCTTCATGGGCCAGAGACCAAAAGACATCATATTGCCCAAATTGCTCAAGCCCTGCTGGGGTCAGAGGAGAGGAAAGTAGAAGTCACCTATTATCACAAAGATGGTAAAGTCTGGTTTTATTTTCAAAACTTTTTGTGTGTTTGGTTAGCAGTTGATTGGGAGGTGTTGTAATTTCTCAGAAGTCCAGTGAAATACATTTGCGTGTATCAGTAAGGGAATCTGCCCTGAGAGTAGTGGGTGTATGGAGTATATCACTGTACACTCTCTACCAGCTGAATGAAGCCAGCACAGTGTTTGCAACTCTTGAACAGAAGTTCTCCTCTCTGTTGGTTTAAAGAAGGTGTAAATCACTTAAAGTAATCAGCATAGAGAAACAGTACCTTGATTTAAACGCTGTATTTTACCACAAAGTTAAAAGTAGAAAAAACCAGCCCACCATAAAGAAAACATTAGCTTATCAAGAAAGGGACAAGCCTTTTCCAGAGCTGAGATATTGTGAAGTACCTGTAATTGAACTACCGATATCGTCCTAGTATTGCCAGATTCAAAATTTGGGTTTGCCTAGACTGTGAAAAGTTTCTCTGTTATTCAGTAAAGACTCAATACATGCAGGATGGCTGAATCTGCTGATACTTTTTTTCCTGTTAAGAGCACAAAATGAATAAATGTATTTGCAGATTCAAAAACACATACGCATGAGAAGTAATTCTGATATGTAATAGTTATATGTAGAGTTTTGTTGGTTTTTTGGTTTTTTTTTAAATTATCCAGAGTTATTTACAGAAACACCCATCTTTCAAACGAATTCAACTAACTGATAATTGTGGTGTACCTTATTTTGTCTCTTGCTGTGTACACTCTTGGGAGAAGGAAAAGGAAATTCATATTCAAATGCTGAGCTTAAATTAGTTCTGGAGAAGTGCCAGTGTGTTGTTTACATCAATTTTAGAATCACATGCAATGTGCTCTCTCATTTTAAAGTCACAGAGTTAAATCCTGTTCTCAATAATTCTGTTGTTATCTTGGAGAGACTTAAGTCATATTATTTTTAGCTTAGGCTGGTATAATTCAGATAGGACTCAGGCCAACCATCCTACCCACGCTACCAATATTTAAGCATACTCTTCGTAGCAGATTCACAGTAGAGCCCTTTATTCTTAGATCTGGTTTGGCAGGCTGGAGCAGATTTCGGTCAAGATTTGTTGTTGTAGCTGTGCCTGGGACATAGATTTCTCAGGAGACCTGACACTGTGTGCCTTTTACACATCTACCCTGTGTTTGTGTTAACATGCATGTGTTAAAAATAATATTGCAAGAGGAGAATGTCATTGCTGACTTTCACAGCCATCAGCCTGGAGCAATGTTTGGAGATATGGTAGTTTAAAAGTCCTAAAGTCTCCCAAAACATTAGGAGGGAGAGAAAGGCATTTAAAAGTACTGCTTATCTGTCAATTGCCAGAGATAGATAGACAGATAGATACATTTCTAAAATGCTGAATTCTGACATCATGCAACACATCATAATCTGTTTGAGACAAACCAAAGAAATACTGTCCATAAAAATTGCTGTATCTTTCCTAAACGGTTTTGAACACTGAATTACAGATTATTCAGTGTAAACAGTCTTATGGATAAGGGTTTTCAGTAACTTCCCTTCTGTGAATAGTTTCTTTCATTGCCTCAATATTTTGCTTGTCTAAATGTGAGCAGGATTTACTATGTGCACTGTATGATCTGCTAAATTTAAACAAACACAGGTGAATCACACAAAAACTGTCAAAATACAAGATAGGTCTGACACTCAAATGCATGGCTATCTGTCAGCTTGATTGTCTGTATATACAGATTTTTTTTTGTTTTGTTCCACATCATGTTCAATTTCTTTTCAAAATGTGACAGAAAGTCTTAAGTCTATGTGGTGTCATGAAATTGAAACTACCTGTATGATGAATCTAATGAATGTTAGTAAACATATTCTATATTTATTCTCGTTAACTCAACATATACCTCACTTTTCATCTTCACTTTTTCAAATTTTCAAATTTGATTTTTCAATATATAGCATATACATATACCTATATATAACCTAGTCTGTATATTATAACAATACATAGAATAGTGATACCCATCAAGGACTTCGTCCGAGTTGTGAAACAAAGTAAATTTCAAGACTTTTCTGAAAACGTGAGAGTTTAGTGCCTGGTTAGTGGCTTGTTTTGCGTATATGCTCTGAGTGAGTATGATACTTGAGGTCAATTTCAACAATTTGCAATTTTCAGAGGTCAATTCTAGCACAGTCAGAAACGTAACTTTCTCCATGTGAGTAACCCAAGTTACTCCAATTAACTCCGCTGCTTAAGAGTTTGATTTGACACTTTATTTCATGGCAAGCCATTGTATAATATATAATGTAATACTAAGCATATGGAGGAGGAAGACACCTCAAGAAGTTATGAATTGCTTGAGGTTCCACTGACGGGAGGTTCTGAAGACCATACTACACACTCCTGACTAAATGCCCAGTGAATTGCATATAAAACCTTATTCCACATCATGCCATCATTCACTCTACATAAGCCACTGATTATATTAAAAATTATTTTAATATTTAGAAGTAAAGCACATGTCAATGGGATCACTTATAAAGCTAATCTGTCATCAGAATTCCAGCAATGCAGATATCAGAAAGGGAATCACTCGATAAATAATGCTTTTTCTTTTTGATTCTAAATACCACCTCATATAATTTTAAAATGTTATGGCTTTGAAGTTCAGTTAAAAGAAAATTCTTGCTGTAGAAAAATGGTATTGCACACATACATGGGAATTAAGATTCTGATGTTCTCTACTGGTCCATAGTCCACTATTCTAGATGAAAGTGTAGGATCTCAAGTTTTAAACATCTTGATGATGCAAGACTGAAAGCTGCTGCTCGTTCACTGCTTTAATCTTTTGGCCAAATTACACACTCAAAGAAGACAAGACAGAAGGATGGGAAAAAAATTTGTAGCAAGTTGATATTCAGAAAATGGCAATTGCTTGAATCTACACTGCCTTAAACATGACAGAAGATAGAGTGGTCAAAGGAGAAAAAAAATTCTATGTATCATGATTTTATAAGTGAGTAACCTGGATGGAGCCTGTTTCCCTTTTCACTGTGCAGTGTGGGGAGGGTGCAGAGAAGCGTCGAATGCTTGTGATAGCTTTGTGTAATTGTTTAGATGGCCTGGACTTGGGCACCCAGCAGGCCCTGTCCCGACCACACCAGTGCTGTCTTCACAGCAGTTTTTAACATTTGTAGCTAAAAGCCTTACTAGCTGCTCTCAGAGTATTTCTATCAGAATAAGACTGTTAATATAGCTGACTTTTGGTTTCAATTTCTCCTCGCTCTTTTTCCTTTTAGAAGGGTATTTACAGAATCCAAGCAAAGTTCTAGTCCTCTGTCCTCTTCAAGTAGTGCCACAGTAGGCAATTACATAGCTACCAAAAGAATTAATTACTGAGAAAAATGGTTAGTAGAAACAGATGGTGCCAAAACTAAAGGTCCAAATTTACAGGTTCTCATAGCACATGTAGCTCCATAATTGTCACTGGATATAGCCATGGGATTAAAGACACAGTAAATTTCTTTTTTAATGTAAATATCCCATTTTAAAAAGAGCAATAGATAAATACAAGTCACAAGAACTATTATTTTGAAACAGATTTTTTCCAAGGATTGCCCATTAGGCATTAGCATCTGCTTAATTAAAAAATTGTACTCTGGTATCAAAGCAGCAATATCATATATTCCTTACTATCTCACGATTTTTTTCACTAATCTTATAGCTATATGATCTGAATTATACTTGAAGGCAAGATATTGTTTATACAGGATATCAGTTCTTATTTTAATAAAGTTATTTATGGTGAAAATGTTTGACAGCTCTTCCTTTGAGGACTCCATTTTGCAGTTTAAGTCATTATTGCATAAATCATTCTTGACAGATGTAAAATATTGCTTGAGGTGGTAAAGCTGTAAAACTTTTGAGATAAAAAGTATAATTATTTTGGGATCGAGAATGGATATATAATAATCAGAAAGTATTGTACCACACAGAATACATTTTTACTTCTTACTGTATGCTTTGTGGGCAATAATGGGATATGTCTAAGCTCACAGATGATACCTGTTAAAGGAAGGTAGGATCATTTAAGCTTAGCCTTTATGCATCAGATATTCTAGGGTTGAGAAGAGCTATGGTAGAGTATAGGTTTGAGCAAAGATAAGACCAAGCAATTATTTGCAGAGTGTGTAGAAACCTCACAAACTACTTGCCATTTACCCAGTTTCAAAAAATAATTTGCTACAACTGACTGCAAATTAAACTTATTTGCATTTGCAAAGCACATTTCCAAACTAATATTTTAAGGCCTTTTCATCTCTTTTTTGAGGATAAGAAAATAAAAATTGTGCAAACATACTGACAAAATAAAGTGAAAATGGTATTAAGTGTTCTCAAATAGAAAGATCAGGACTTCATTTAGAAGCTCGTCATCTAGACTTCTGTCAGCATAGGCGTTTTACCACCTGTTTGTGTGAATCTACCTTTCAATAAAAAATACAACTCAAAAGAAAGCTGCTTACATGTGTGTCAAGTCTCCTTAGATTAGCTCTAACGTGAGTGTCAGCAACTGCAGTCTCGATCATAGTTTCAGTGCCTTATCCAAAACTGTTGAGAAAGGTCAATGAATCAAATCCCTCCGATACCCTACTGGTGTAGGACTCCTTGATATAAGAAATACTATCTGACTGCATTTTGATAAAGAAAGTGTTACCCCCCACAAAAAACCTGTCAAAACCTCTTTCTTAATGCAGGGCTTTTTTTTCAGGAGTTCTTAAAATACCCCTTGGTGAAATCCAGAATATTACTGAAGGTGTTGAACTATTGGAAATTAATGGGGACATCCATTTTTATGTCTGGAGTGAAGTGTTTCTACCTTAGACTTTAATACTTGTCAAGAGAAAAACATCACTTGCCCCACTCAGTGTTGCTGATTTTGCAGCAAGGAGAACCATCAGCAGTGAGACAATACCTCAGTGATCCAAATACCTCATTTACCCATCACTATTCAGCTACTGCTCCTGTGTCTGCCCAGAACTATGGGTCACTTATTCACATTTTCATGCAGGATACCTAATGATTATGCTAAAGTACCTCTTAGATAGACTAAGAAAGCTTATTTATGGGACAATTTCAATCTTATTTTTCAACTCCTTGACTTTCCAGTATATTCCTTTTTCTTCCCAGGTAAAGAGGAATTGATTTTAAATAAGGAGGGGACTTTTATAATGAGAGATGGTATCTTAATAAATAGGACAACAATTAAATTGACTTCCAAATTATTCTTTTTGTCAGTGTCTAGGGTCAGAAAGGTATGAGTAGATATATATAATTTTAATAAGTAATGAAGAATACAATTGCTATTATTATAGGTACTGCATCTTTAACAGAAAAAAAAAATCTTAATTTGGAAAAATCCATTCTGACAGTTTTGAGTTACTCCATGGCACAAATAAAAAACCTGCAGGCTAGTGGTTCAGGAGTCTTTCATTTCAGTACAGTGTTAAGATGGAACTCTTCTTACACTGGACTTCCATAGGCCAATTTAATGTCAGGATTCAGAATGTCGCAGGGCCAATTTACACCAATCAAGGGGCCCAAATTTCCCTAGTCTAAGCTAAAAAGAAAAAATGATTGCTGACTTTCAAAAAGTATGCCGTAGTGGTAAAAAAGGTGACACATTCTAGAGTGATACAATACTATAAGGTTACAATATGATACACATCATCACAAGAGTTTCATTTTTTAATTAGGCATTGCTGACAAAATTTTTTATCTGCTTTGAATATGCTCTTTTTATTTGTAGTGAAAGCTATTTTGGTTTTGGGTTATGAGACAAAAAGAACAGATGCTGTCAGTCTATTTTTGGTGTGGTTTCACATGATTTATTGTGTCCTCTTTCCATCTTCATTGTGCATCCTTTCTAATGTTAGATTATGATAAGAGAGTTATTGCACACTCCTAATTTGTGTTATTGATTGGTTCTTTCCCTTCTCCACCGAACTGGCCCATATACCAAAAAGAGATGCAGAGAGCAAATCAGACATCATACCTTGCAATAGACACGGGGGAAGAGCTACTGCTTTTCTAACAGCAGCCTTTTGCATATTTGATATGAAACAAATTACAAAACATGGCACTTCGAGTAACACCAATGTTGACATCAGTGCTGTTCCTCTGGTTCCAAGCAATGGAAAGAGAACAGTGGTGTGGGTTAGATTTTATGTTAGTGGTTTCAAGTCCAGTTTTATAGTGTTTCCTACATACTTAGTGCATGACTCAGTCAATGTGCTAGGTAGTCCATGCTCTCCCCAGCTAAGTATGGAAAAAGCTTAATCAGGCAGTATAGGATTCAGAGTAGCAAGACAAAGCTGACTATGGAAATTGCTAATTGAGTCTGGAAACCGCATATCTCAAAAGCAATCAGAACTGTAGCTGTGAACCTCAATCCAGGCAGAGCGGATAAATGACAATGACAGCGGGGTATTGTGGCTCTATAGTTACTAGCTCGTTTCACATTGTCTGCAACTCTGAAAGTTCACATCTCTGAGGTGGGAACTATTTGTCTTATGATTCTGTACAGCTTGAATTTTTTAGTCTAGTATATTGGGTTTTTTTAAAGGACACAACATGCATATTTTAATAATTTCTTGGAAATTAAACTGAAATTTCGTTTTGAAAGCAGAATTATAGCCATAGTTAGTCACAAAATGCTTTTTGACCTCCAGAATTTCTACAGATATGCAATTTTAAGCTTTCTTAATAACTTTATCAATATAGCCTTTTCATTTCTAATTTCCTTAATTCTTTAATACTGAAATCACAGTGAAATCTCATCAGGAAAGATCACCACAAAGGATACCAAAATTCAATCTGAAAAATATTCAGAGTAAATAGTGTAAAGGGAAGGTCTTGTCTTTTTCTGTTTCATTAACTGGATTCCAATATATATATCTAGTATTATAGATCTTGTTATACCTAGTTTTGATACTGCCTTCAATTATAGCATTGAAATGTTATCCACACAAAGAATATATTTCCACTTATTTGTTAACAAAGAGCCATCATATCATCAAAACATAAAGAAGATATTTAAGTTTCAACATTATTAACTATTTCATTACTGATAGTGAGTGGAAGTGACCAGAAGATATCTTAGGCCAGAAATCACAGCTACATTCAGTACTTGCCTACCTGCTGAAATTTCTTGCCGTCCTGTCCTTGTTCCTCCATAGTAACACAATCAATAAAAATACTTTCTCTTACATTTTGCCATTACCTCATTTAAATCCCTGATTTGCCAAATTAGGCTGCGGTGGAAACCAAAAGGTCTTGCCTAAATGGTCAGTTCAGAGAAACACAACAAGAGTTTACTTCAAATACTAGGAAACTCGGATTTATCACATCTGAATACTGATCCTTGACAGTACCAGCTTATGAAAACTTAGCTTTTTTTTGAGCAAATGCACAGGACTATATGGCAACTGATTGTTTCTGTGGCCAGAAACACTCCTAAAGGCCTGAGAGTAAGATATCAATACCTACTGACACGGGACTTAGCTTCCACACTAACAGCTTTCATAGAATTAAATTGCAAAGTTTAATTTTTGTAACACTAGAAATCCTGATCTTTAGGCATTGGAGCACTGCTCATACAGACAGTATACTTTTGCTAACTAGTATTAGCTGGATCTCTATTGCTGCATAAAAAGACAACAAATTATGAAAGAAACATGCAAAACACAGACAAAACTTTCCTCCATTTTTATCCACAGGTTAGACTGGCAGAGACAACTTCAGAACAGGGACATATTAGGGGGTTTTGTCTTTGTCTTATACCTAGGCTACTTGAAAAGCTGGTAATCATCATGTAAATGGGTTTCATCACTAACATGCATGTGCTAAAGCACTTACTCCCAGCTGTTGTCAGACTTTGGAGTCTGTGCCCTTTTGAGATTATTTCTTAGAGCATTCTTTGCTGATTTTCATTCAAATCAATGCAAGTGGATCTCTGGAAATAGCTTGCAAATTTCCTCCTTTCAAAACTCATTTATGCCAATCTGCTTTACTCCTTCCTCTCTGGAAAAAAATGCCAGATAATCTCATTAGTATTTTACATGTTTATGGCATTTCTTTTTATACTTTCAAAATAACATGAAACTCAGTAGTCTATAAATCCTATTGTCATGGTATTTAAGGTAAAATACTGTTGCAATTCTGTCTACTTGCTAAAAAAATGTCTTCCAAATCACAAAGAAAGAAAGAAAGAAAGAAAAGAGCCCAAAGTCCATGCCATTTTAAATAACAACAATAAAAGAAAGGAAAGCGTGTTCGATTTTTTTCCATTTTAAGTGTCCAGTGTTATTTTTGCTTGATAAAATAAACCAGGAATCAATTTAACACCAAAGTCTATCCAACACGAAAAAAACAACTCTTCCCAGAAGGACTATTTCTGGAGTCATGGACAACGTAACCACATTATTTGAGAGAGTAGTAGCAGCCTTGAAGTACAAAACCAGGTATCTATAAATCAACATCTGAGCCTTCTCTGTGGATTAACGGAGCAGCTCACAAATTGGTATGAAAGCCTATGTATAATGTCAATCCTGGGCCCGTCCATGCTGGGTCGCTGTTCAGAGCATCCTTTGCAGAGCATCATTAGTCTTTCTGTAAGTTATACTGATTGTTTATGGCAAAAAAATGTAGGCGCATAATGCACAGAAGCATCTTTAGTGTTTTACCCACAGAGTTTTAAAGAAAAGTTTTGTAGAGGGATAAAGAAGAGTTTGAGTTCTGTTTGTGGATGACCACAAAACTGTAATAAAACCTTGTTCCTCTTTATCCTGAAACTTGCAAAATCACTTCTCATGTCAGGATTAGAAGTAGGATCTAAGGACCTGCTCCCAAATGCCTAAAAAGTCAATTAAAAACTACTCGCTGCTACTGCAGCTACAAGCAGTAGTGTCTGATTTGTGTGATGTTTGTAGATCAGGAGCTGGGTGCAGGTGGCTTCCCTCTCCTATGCTCACGGTTATTTAAAGTGGGGAAAAGAGGAAGGAATGCATGGTTCACAGACCGCTCTTCTTCCAAGCTGAAGGGTATGCAAGGCTATTTTGTAGAACTACACAAACTAAGAACATTACAGCTAAGGGAGCTATTCCATAGACCATGCAGATCTATTTACATTCATTTCTGGTTGTCTTTTGACCTCGTTTGTAAAAAAACAGATCCTGAGATCCTGCAGTAGCAGAATTACCAGTAGCATCACTGTCTCTGCAGAACTCGACATATGCAAAACATAATTATTAGCCAGACAAATACCTTGTGTGTGGCTGCTTGCATTTCAAACATAATCTCTTTAACATTTGAATGTGCAAGAGCATTTGTCCCTGCTTCATGGGAATGGATTGAATTGTTTCCCTTTTCACCTTGGGATCATTTTCCTGTACATGAAAAAAAATAAAGGACTTTATTTCCACTTTCTGAGGAATATCTGAAGAAAAGAAGTCAACTTGTTTTTGAAATGATGGAGAAGCAATTCCACACTTTAAATCTTGATTGTTACCTTGAAAGTAGATCATCTAAATGTTGGGGGGGGGGTTTGCCCCCGAGATCCCACAGGCACTGAAATATCAGATATAACTAAGTTATCATAGCTATGAAGAGCACACTGAGGTTCAGTTACTGCAAAAGAAATGACTGACCTGAAGTTTTGCATGTAAAATCAAATTTAGGAGTAGATTTTCAATTATATGTATGTATTATAATATGTACTATAAAAGTGCATTTCTCCTTCTCAAAAGTTTTAAGAACCACTTTGAGGAGCTGCCAAAATTACTTCCTACCCCATCATAGAATACAAACTGATATTCTATAGTTCACAACAGTTTTGCTACTAAGGCATTTTTCATATTAAATACATTCAATCACAGGAAGTTTGAACTGAACAGCAAATTAAAGTGGCTCCTAATGAGCTGATTGACTAATGCAGTGAGTCTTTTACCTCAAAAGATGTATTATTCTGGAAAAGCTCACAGTTCCAAAACATCCTTCTCGCCTGCATTTTCACACTATCCTCTTCTCTTTTCCAATACAATACACCAAAGTTGCATTGTAACATTTCCCAGTGTACATATATATAAAAATGCCACAAAAATTCCCCAACACGATCAAGTCTGAAAAATGGATAACACAGTGAGAACATAAAATGATATTACAGGGAACAGTTCTGTAAAACTACCTTTAATAGGAATTGCACTTAATAGGGATTATTCTTATATGAGCATCTCAGACCACAGGTCAGGTCCAAGATGACCCCCCAGGTAGTGCAGTTGTGTACGTGTCTCTGTCCTGTCATAATAAACAGTAATTTCCAGAGACACAACTTCTGGTCGTAGAGAGGTCACACATGACCCCGAAGTGCCAGGATGGGGCCAGAGACAGCTGGGGGTTGTACTGAATGGCAAAAGTGTCCAAACTGTTTCCTTCTCTTCACATAGGGTTGAAAGAACACAAAGGTGGAATCAACTCCTGTGTCAACGTCAGCCCTCAACTTTTCCAAATTTGGTATAGAAAATAGGACTGCCAAATAAATGACAAAGAAAAAATACAGGAGGCATGGTTAAGAAAGTTCAGTGGATGCTAAACTCACGCTTTTTTCAAACAGAAAAAAATTATCATTTGCCAGTCTCACACTGAACTTTGTTGTGATAATTGTAGCACTTATTCAGGTGCTACCACAAATCAGTCATACAGAGCCTGTGTGTCATTATTTTAAAAAAAGCAAAACTTATCTGAGTATTATTTGTTTTTAACCAGTGCTGCATGTATTATGCAACAAACAGGGCTTTATTTCCTCCCCAAAACAAAAAACCTTCCACTTTTCAAACATTCAAAGAACTGAAATTTCATCAGACTTTAGCTTGATTCTGCTTTTTAGGTGTCTTAATGGATTCTGATCTTCATGATCCTGAATACTTGTGAGATCTACATAAAGCTACCAATGGGAAAAAATGACATTTCTGCATTTCTGCAAAACATCTGATTAGATTCAACTAACATATCTCTAAAATTTATTATTAGCCAGGGATATCATCATAACCTAGTTTAGATTGTAACTTTTCCCTCTCTTGGACTTCACCCTTTGTTTGTATCTTGTTTTTTAGAAACTGGCACAATCTGTATAAAGAGTAATGCTTTGTTTCACGTGGGAATCATTAAATAGCAATCACTCAGATGTATTTGCTTTCAGAAAGCATTCTGTTAGCATGGCACATACTCTAATATATAGCATTTTACCATTCCAGTATAGCAAAGAATCCTTTTTTTAGATTGGTCTTTTATAACCATCGTATTTTCATAGAATCCAGAAGCATTTAGGTCAGGAGGAAACCTGGGGAGTTGTCCAGTCCAGTCTCCTGCCGAAAGCAGAAGCAACACAGAATTCAGAGTATGTTGCTTAGGACTTGTCCAGTTGGATGCCAAGATGGACTCTCTCTGGGCAACCTGTTCCAGTACCCTCATATTGAAAGTGGGTTTTTTTATACCAATTTAAAGCATTGTCTATCATTCTTTTGCCATGCACCTCAGTAAAAGTCTTGCCTCCATCTCCTGATAATTTCCTCACACCTATTGAAAGACTGATATTAAGTCCCTCGGAGCTGTCTCTAGGCTCACAGCCAAGGCCAATTTCCTCAACCACTCCTCAAAGGACATGTGTGCTAAGTCCACATCCATCTTGCTGGCCTCTGCTGGCGTCATTCAAGTTCATCAGCATTTCTCTTGTACTAGGATTCCAAAGTTGGATTCACTATTCCAGGTGTGATCAAAACTGAGCACTGAGTAAAAGGGAAGTATCACTTTCCTCAATCTACTGGCAAAGCTCCTGATGATACAACCCAGTATGTTTTGTCCTGGACATATTTGGACTCAAATGTCTCAGTCCTCGTCCACTACCTCAAGATTCAAACCTTTCCCACACTGAGGTGGTGAATGTTTAAAGTACCTCAGCTTTATCTGCATCCACTGTCACTAAACCACCCTCCCCACTCATCGGCAGACTCAGGTTATACTTGTTCATTCTTTTACTGCCAACATACTAGCAACACAAGCTCTTCTTTTTGCCCTTGATATCCCAAGAGTTTCAAATCTAGCTCAGTTTTTCTGTTCCCAAAACCATCCCAGAGTGCCTGGGCAGTGTTTTGGTATTCCTCTCTTGTAGCCTGCCCTTGCTCCCACCTCTTTTAAATACCATTTTTGTTGGGGGTGTTTTGTTGTTTTGTTTTTTTTTTCACTGGAGCTCAGTCATGAGTTCTCTGCTGAGCCAATTGGTATTTGAATACATTTACTCACTTTTCTGAGTATTTGAATAGACTGCTATGATGCTTGAGAAAGCATTTGAGCTATACCCTCTGCACTATTTGAGGAACTAATGAGTTAGATACCATCCTTCTTTTATTTTTCCTCTCAATTCAGCAGCCTATATGTAGGTATTATACATATCTTTTATTATACTAAGTGGCATCTATGCTGCTTTTATACATTACTCTTACTCTCTCTTCAATGGTTCAGTGTTATGTCAAGTTTTAGACATTAAATTTTACTTAACTTAGATACACTTATTCATTCATTAGGAAATGATTTTACATTGCACATTAAAAATGGCTGAAATTGCAACCTAGATATTTTTTGTTGGAAGACCTGTTCCAAATATCATTACTGATGTGCTACGTGGTACAAGTTCCATGTTGCTACACATTTTATTGTGAAGAACTCAGTGTTTTCCTGTAATAGAGGCCAAATCGCCTGGCTGTTAGGCAGCTGCCTGGTTTTCTTTGGCAGATTTTTTATACAGAAGTGTTTGAGTTTAGAAGAAAACAAACATCCTAATGCTTAGTTTGCTGTGGATTAGAGTCATCCAAACCAACTTAATGCTAAAGAAGGTTGCAATGGAGTACTTCTAAGTTTTAGAAGCAGCTAATCAATTGTCTTACACTAGGAGATAACTGCAACTGCTCTGGCAACTAAGCAGAGCGTCCCTGGTACACATTATTGAGCACTTCATTCTCATCACTAAAGATATGCAAAAATCAGATCTTCTGAGGGAGAAATATTTTTCAGGCTTTGTCAGATTCTTTCAGTGACTTTCAGTAGTGAGGTAACATTATTGAAAAACCATCTCCTCTCAGAAGAAAAAGTTTATTGCTAACATTTCCTTAGCTAGGTCATGCAAAAGACAACATTTTCTTCTCCATTTCTTTTCTGCCACTTTTAATTTCATATTTGCTTAAAAAAATGATAGATTGTGATAAATGATGATAGAAAGTGTTATCTTGTCTGTAAAGGAAATTAGTGACTAGGGAAGATAGAAGTCTGCTGTTTTCTTCAAGGGTTAATACCAGCTTTTTCCTTTAGGACAATGCCAACTACACTTCCCCTACCCTTTGGAACATCACAATCAGTATGGAAGTGTGCTACCTCCTAACAGGAGCTCAGCACATCTGCTTGCCAGCACTGATGGCACTCAGCAGCCTGCTGGAGCTGGCACCTAACAGAGCACAGCAGCAGAGCATCGGGAATCCTGCACCGTGTGTGCCACTGCAGTGGTGTCAGACCCATGGTTTAAGCAGTACCTCTTCAAATACCCATCATTTAGGGATGTGATTCCAGCTGAGGATATTAAAAAAGATAACTGAGACATAATCCTACTGGTTTAAGTCACCTCAGCTGACAGCCTATTCCAATTTGTAACCCATTTCATATATTCTCTCAGTTCTTTATCTATAGACAAGGACTTTTAAGCAAGCACAATGTGACAAAGCATATTTAATGAATATTATTAATGATGAGTTCAACAGCTGCTTGAAGGTGTTGATAAGCTTCATCAAATATACTTCCACTGATTAAACCAGCACTGACAATATTTTTAATTTTATTATTAAAATAATTTTTCTCCATAGTGGATGCATATTTAACACTTACAGATCTCTCGATTTTATGCTGGATATTATTTTTAGTCATCCTAATGTGGTGTTTGAAAGTTCATCGATAAAACCTGCTTTACTGACTGCCTAGAAGGAACTGTCTTTTACTCTCTGCCCATGTGACAGATAAAAGTATCTTGAGGGTGTACAACAGCAGTTCCTGGCATTACATTAGAAATGCTGGTTGCCCCTACATCAGTTAATTTGATGATGCAGAAGAGAACACATCTAGCATATGCATGAACATATAGTATTATGCAAGGATTTTTCAATTTGTAACTTTTTATTTCAGTGTGTTTTTATTTCAGCTCAGATGCAAAGCCATTCCTACGTCTAAGGCAGTCAGTGAGAGATTCACACACCGAGGTTTTAGTTGCACCCATTTCTGCATGTAACAGATATGGTGTAGTGTTCAGGGTAGCTACTTGCATGTGCTTTATTTCTGCATAGGGTTAATTTAGTGTGCATAGTACTGGGACATGTGTCTTATTTTTAATTTAAAGGAATGACATTATAAAAACCGTTTCTCATTCTTGGACTGGACCAAATATTCCTTGTCAGATTGCCCGTGACAAGCCGATTGCGAATGTTGACTTGTTTTTTTCAAGAACAGTTAAAGATACTTGGCCCTACAAGGCTTGAGTAAAGTCCGAATGTGAGCAAGGGCCAAAAGGATGGCTTTTCTAGCCTTGTTTCTGATACGGTGCTTTGCAGAAAAACACAGTTATCTTTACACACAGGTATTACAAAACTTTCCCTTGACTAATATAACTTTCAAAATTGTGTTTCGATCCCATTTATCTGTGGTCTTTATCTAAACCAAAAGAATTGTAAACCAAACCTCCCGAAGAAATTAAGTTTCATTTCTAAGGTTTTTGAATAACTGAAAAGCTTTTACGTTTTTATCTGGATTTGAAATGCTTGACAATATTCGATAATTACATATTTGATAAAGGCTTTACAAATACATGCTTTTTGTGACTTAGTTGAACAAATCACCCTTTTAATGATCAGCAAGTCATTGGTTTTTAGATATACAATATATTATAATGTATAAAGTTTGCAAGCAATTATGAGAGCAAAATAACTTGCAGGTGTTTTAAAACGGAAGTATTTTCATACTAACTTCAGCCCTAATCTTTAGGGTTATGGCATATTTATTCTTTGAAATTACATTTTTTATCCTGGTAGCCAAGATAATCATAGGAAGTTTAAGAGATCAGGGCAGTGAGTTCAACCACTGAACTGCCTGGGTCTATTGGCTGGGAAAAAATAGGGTCTTATTTTAAAGTGTTAATGCTGAATAGAAACCTTTTTTGAGTACAGGATTGACAGTTCAGTTAAGCCTACCTAATCAGCCTTTCTGAAGTGCAACAAAAAGGGTAAGCAGAACCTCTGGCTAAAGAGGTACCTTGCATCACCTCAAACTGCTTTTTCTAAAGCCTGCAATGGTAAATTCAACTTTCCTTTCAATATTTTAGGCAGTATAGTGGCCTTCATGCATATCTTTGTTGGAGTTTGATAGTGTTTTACATTTTACGGAACTAAAATACCAGAACTGTGGTGCTGAACTGAGATCAGCAAAGTTAACATTCTATCTCTGTATCTTGTCTGTAAAGGAAACTTTCCAAAAGGGATTGAAGAATTGTAAAGAAAGTTCATTATCTGTCATGGATATATCATCTATATATTGCAGAAGAAAAAAAATTACTAAAGAAAAAACCAAACAAGCAAACAAACAAACAAACAGACAGACAAACAGACAAAAAACAACAACAAAAAAAACCAAACCAAACCAAAACAAAACAAAAAAGAAAGGTTTTTGAGTCTGTTTGTCCTGTGCTACCAATACTTTCAGCAAATTCATAATGTTCTTATGCAACGGCAGCGTACAAAAGAAAATTTTGCTAGGACTGAATCAAGTTAAAATCTTTTTTAGTTTTGCCAAGTGTATCAGCCTTCAGTCAGTGATGGTCAAATCAAAACTATTTTGATACATTTTAGACTCTCAGGGTTACAGTCCTAGAGTCATTTAGAAGTTCGCGTTTATGCAGGTGAGAGAAAAGCATGCAAAAACCTAACGAAGAATTTTCCAGTTAGCTCCATGCACAAAGATCATTTCACCTTTAACATGACTATAACTTTCAGTGGGGAGAAGAAATGTGGATTCTCAAGAGTACCTAGAATTACATTTTTTCTTCAATTGAAATTATCATTCAACTAAAGTAAAGCATCTGGTATAGTCACACGCTGATCATGAATCAGATGAGCACACCTAGCAAGTAGCTGTTTACTCAGTTCTGTGGTAATCTTTGCCAGTCAGCAAGAATCACACTGTCTTTCTTTACAAGGGTGCCCACAGTTTTAACCCTGCGATTTTTTTCAAATTATAAGATATCTTCACCTTTCCTTCAGATTTTCAAGAAAAGTTTACTGATTTTGCTCTTTGTGAGGATTTTGATTATTTATTGGGTATGAAAATAATGGCCTGCATTCTGTCCCTAAATAACAACTTTTCTGAAAATCTAGCCTGAGCTACAAATTTAGGAAAGTGATAACTCTGATTTGTTGAATAGCTCGCTGATGCTTTTCGTGTTATATCATAGAGGATCTATCTTCTGCAATTGTAAAATTCAGCAATAATATACTGCATCTAGTAATATCTTAAAAAAATAATATAGAATAATATTTATATAAAAATATAGAATAATAATATAAAACTACTACTGATGTCTTTTTCATTGCTTCTACTTATGCTTATTTGCACATATTTTCCATGTTACCGCTAAAATAAATATCAGAGTATGGTGAAACACAGAAGGGACAAATTATAAATTCACTAGTATTCCTCAACTTTTTCCTTCAGAGCAACTAGCAAAATCCAGCAGTGAACATTCATTGGTTTTGGTACCAATGTTGATTTTTAGCTTTAATACAGTTTATGGGAAATACAGTAAATAGCTTCAGATACATTTACTATGGTGGTTGTAATGACTCATAATTATATAATTGGATGCCTAACACTGTTTATCAAAGATATGGTCCATAATACATATGAAATTGGCTTGGCTCTGTATTAAAGTGAAAAAGTCAAACAGAAAGCTTGATGTACCCCTCGGATTGGAGCCCTGGTCAGACTTCAGGAGTGAGGATCCTCTGGAGAAGCTGTATATTACAGGCCACTCCAAAAGGAAAGAAAGCAAATTTACATTCTGTAAGAAATATATAAGCACAATAAGAAAACTCGTGCATAAATGACTGTACAAGACTGCATGAAATATTTTGGTTCTTGGCCAAACTGGGGAATAAACACAACAGAATTAATTTTTTTCGAGCTTCACCCTACTAACTTTTCAGGTCGTGATTCAACTCAATCATTTTTGCAAATGCTGAATCTCTCTGTGAAAGCTTGGGAAAAAGTGAGCATTATTTCAGCACACAGAGAAGGTTGTGATATTTACTAAGTCAAAAAGCTTGGCTTCAAACTGCCAAAACAAGAATTGAATATGACTAAAATTTTAAAAACTCAGAATGAAAGCTTTTACTTAAAGTTTGATCTTCCGGGCAAGAAAAAAAACAATCAAACAAACAATAGAGAAAGACGGACATATATATTATTAAAATATTACGTTAATTTCATTAACTATTAATGAAAAAATGCGACTAGTCCCATTGTATAAGTCTCATTAATATCAACAATTAATAAGGCTTTATTAAATGTGCAAAGAGGAGTATAAATAACTCAAACACTGATCTCAAACATCCTGTAATCAAAAAAACATGGGCATAGAGTTTCTTTAACAAAACATTCTTAAAACGTCTCACGTTTCAAACTTATAATAGTTTCAAAGTCTGAAATGTTGTTGAAAGTGAGTTCTCCTCAAGATCTAAGTTATATTCTTAAAATAATCACTCTAAAGCAATTGAAGCATTTTTGCGAGTGATGAATGAAAACTGGTAAAAAAAGCGTTTGACCTAAAATGTTTAGCCTCAGATTCTCTGAAATTCAGAAAATTATAATAGCTGATATATAAGTAGAGATAAAATTTGCATTTTTGATCTTTATTTTTTACACATATCTTCGTATGATTTTTAATATATCTTATAGGGAATATTAAAATACCTATAAAATAGGTCTATTATGTACTTCTTGTAAGATCCTGTACTATCCTTTGTATTACAGAGAAATCAAGAAAAAAACAATCTATGGTGTTTTCGTTTAATGCATACATTTATAAAGGGGACAGACAAATAAAAAAAATATTATTTACCTACCCATCATTATTTTATGATATAATTCTAAAAAATTTATAACTGCTTGTTAAAAATTTTAGGAAACTTAAATGTCTGCCTTATTTCACCAGAGACACCATTCTGGTTTTATAATTCCTCAATGTCTAGGCCATACTTTAAATTTCTGTTTATCTAAGTGGAGGTACTGATACCTAATATTTCTAAAGCTATTGTTTGTGCTGCAACCAGGAGACCAATTTCCAACTATCTTTTCTAGTTCCCTCTCTCTGCTTAACACTCTCCTCTCCAACCTGGCACTTATTTTTGTCATTTGTTTAGTTGCATTTCATTTTAATCCAGCCAGGAAAAACAAAATTTTCCTAATTGTAGAGCCATACGGGCTAACACAGGGCAAATAGATATTTGATAGTTTCATTAAAACTGGATTACAATTCCTATTATAAAATTAGGTTTTTTTGCTTAAAGCACTATTTCTGCCACTGCCCCTGAATTCTATGCTCCCAGGCACAATACACATTAGTCTATAAGGGAAACATCATCTCAGGACAAATCTCTGACCTTTTAATAAATACTGAAGACATCAATTGGTCATTGCAGAGCTTTATGAATGAGCTGCAAAAACGGAACCGGTCAAGACCAAAAATTAAGTCATGATCAGCTGTAGTACTTGTTTCAAGGTTATATACAGAAACCAAAGATTGAGCAAATACTGCTACAGTGAAGCTTTTAATCAGAACTTACAAGAACAGTCATTTTTTGGAAAACATAAAATAGCCAATGTTTGTACATGTCCTTCCTAATACAAAATTTCAGATACAATTTTTCACTAACAACTAAAATAAGGTAAATTTTAGTTCCAAATATAAATTTCCTTAGAAATACTCTATCCGTTATGCCTTAAATTATTTCACTGAATAAAAGATTTCCATGCCATACTTAGGCAAATAAGCAGGTGGTGGAAGTTGAGCAGACAGCAGGTTAAGAACAAGATCTGTATGAAGCATTCAGATACTTAGGGACAAGGGCAAAATCTAACTAGGTACCCATGTATATGTTAATTGATTTTCCAGTCTTCCACTCCTGTAAAATGAGTAGATGGAAAATTCAAGAATCTTTATCCTTTGTATCCTTATGCAAGAGTTGGTGGATGGTAATACAAGCTTTCCTATTTATCAGCACAGTGCTACATGTTTTACCGATTTCAAAGATGTCAGGAATTTTACTGCCATGCCCCACATCACCAGAATTCTTCAAACACTCACTTCAGTGCAAATTTTTTCTTAAAAACTCTACAGCCCAGAGAGAGTGTTGGAAGCGAAAAACCAGAATGTGACCTGATACATTTATCCTCATCTCTGAGTACTTCCCAAAATAGGGACATACCTATCGGATGTGTAAAAGAACAACTACTGTGTGCTCACTAACAGCTTGTAAGAGAATTTTGGAATACTGAGTAGGAGGAGAAATGACAGCTGACCAGGAAATAGGGTTATTACATGTTCTTTTTTAAAAGCATCATTTTGAACCATTTCCACAAAACCACTACTTCAAGGTTAATGAAGCAAACACGAACTTATCATTTCATCCTAACGAACGAACATCAGATGCAGTATTATCTCTAATACTGCATTGCAGTATCACTTCTGGGTTTCTGTCCAAGTCTTGGTGTGGGACTTGAACTCATGGTTTTCCAGCCAGCTTAAAAACCTATTGTGAGCTCAACCATAAAGTTATTCACCCTACTTCAAATTATGCAGCAAAATACTTACTGCTACTTATTTGTAGCACAAATAGTGGGAATGTGATACAAATAATTGAAATTTTATAGAAATAATCATAAAATATAAAAAAATACAAAGGCCTAAATATTACAGAAAGACAACTTAAAGATCAAGATATACTGCATTAAGTATTTTATTTCTCTTAAAAATATTTGTTGTATTGCTGCAGCAAGATAGATACTAAATTACAGTGCACAGCATTGTTACATCACTTGAGCAATTTCTTCCAGCCTATTGCAGAAATAGGACTAGACCCATTAAGCTAATCATCTTATTGAAATTGCATTACTAATATTTAATTTCATGCTTCTTTTAAAATGTAGCAGCCCTCCTTCAAGAGCTAAATATTCATGTGGATGGCACAATTAGTATGTTATCTTAGGACTTCACTTGTAGCATGTGGCTAATTTGTAGTACTGTATTTGTAGTAGAGGTGACTGGTTTGAATCCTACAAAGATTGTTATGACTGCTAACAGCTACTTAAAACCAGAGGTAAAATTTAGCTCCGCATCCCCCCAGCATCCAAATGAAAATAAGAGAAGACAGCTGAGGAATGAAATTTTGACTAAGGATACAGATGCCATAATGGCTTATTCCACCATAGTGTTAGAACATACAGGGAGCAGCCAAAATTACTGCTCTTTTTATCAAAAGCTACCACTGGCAACTCATATCATCATTCTTTTTTGAAAGATGTCTCAGAAGTAGAAGCCACAGACAAAAGCTCCCTGATATACACAGCATTACTTAGAGAGAAACACCACAGTAGCTCTGGATCCCAGTTAAGTGTTAACCACTCAGGTTGGGAATGAATGAGTGTGAACTACTCATATTATGAAGGAGTATGAGCATGATGTGAACCACTATTTTGTGATTCTTTTATTTGGTGAACTGAAAACTGGAGGGAAAAAAAAAGCTGCTCCGAGTCAAACAAAAGAGCAGAGTTGGGCTAGGGGAAAGAGATAGTGAGTGAGAAAAAGAGATAAAGTCAATGAAACAAAAATAATCCAGAACTACCGCTACAAGGTAGGAGAGTTGTCAAAAGGAATCTTTCTAGCCACAAAATGTCTCATCAGTGGTGCAATTTGCAATTGCATACCATGAAGTTGTCTCAAGAAAATGTACTAACCTTTTAAAATTTACATCCACTTTCTTTGACTGAAAATTTCCCCAAATAAATGCAAAGTCATAGATAGTTTCTGGGTTCATTCTGCATTTACTATTTATTTCTGTTTAAAATACTAAATGTCACAAATTTAATTTAAAAGCTTCTTACATTGAACTTTAGAAACATTCTTGGCTTAAGTGATATATATAATCACTCTTTGTAATTATATATATATATATATATATATACGTATACATATATATATACTATAAAACCAAAACCAACAGCTCAGTAGTATTCCTGCTTTTGAAGGCCTGTGTGCAACAAAAATGCATGCAGTAGCCTTCTCCTCCAATGTATTTGGTAAAAAATAAAATTATAAAGCCATTTATAATGCTGTTATAATTGACAGGATCCCTTAGGACAACATAGCTGGCTAGATTCTCTATAAGCACCTTGTATTATGCATGTAGAAAGTGCTGGCCAGAAGGAGAGGTGGAAAGAGTTTGTACAGCTGGATGCCTGGTTTCTGGCAACTCTGAGTGTCAGAGCAGTCTCTGATCTAGGCCTGATATGAGATTAAAGCCATGCTTCAAAGGTCTGTAGGTATAACACATTTGTACACATGCACAAAAACACGTAGTTCAATTCCTGACTTAACTGTCTTTGTTTTCTTGCTAATCCGTATCAATACTTTTTAAGTAGGTCTTTAGATATGAGGATTGTAAATGCAAAGTGTTCAGGATGTTATGCCAGCAGGCAGTCAGGAAGATCAGAGGAATAACAAACAGCAAAACCCACATCCATAGAGAAGTTTGGTTCCTTACTAATTAACTACAACTGTGATTGAAATAATTTGTCTTGAACAAGTCTATTCACATTTCTTCTTTCAAATTTCCTAGAAAAACTGTTTCATAACAGACTTCGTTAGGTGCAGAAACGTACAGCTGAGGCCTAATGAAAGGATTAGTCTCATACAGTGACAGATTGAAGTCACTTAGGCCTTTTACTGTGACAGGATAAACTGAGAATAAAACTTAATGCCTTTCAAGCTGTTAGGCAAGAGCTCAAAAGCACTTTCTAGCAGTTCCGATCAAAGCCTCCAAAGTTCTGATCCCTTTATTGCAAATAGTAGAATTTATTTTAAAATATTATTCTGCAATCTAACCCCAAAATTAGATACCCAAATGTATTTTGGCCTTTTTCAGTCGGCATTTCTCTGATTTGAACTTATCTTTGCAGCAACTCCACTTCACTAAAATTGTCCCAGATGTGTGCATCGTTTTAACTAGCATTAGAACTGGGGTTAAAAACTGCATGCAAGTACATATTAAGCTAACTTGGATTGGTATTTAAAAATCAAAAAGACAGGCCAGGAGAGGGCTTGTCAGAACTGAGACTGAATGTGTTTCTTCCTTGCTTTTAACTTTGGGATTAGAAAAATGAAGGAGATGCTTTGCTTTGGAATTCCCCTGTTTGCTTTTGCTTATTAGTGAGGTGAAGATCAAAATGTACCTGACCCTCTTATAGTATTTACGCTGCTTTACTTTGCTGATGTTGCTGGATGATCCTGAACTAGAGTAGTCATTACTTGTATCCTTGTGTAAGTTTCCAGTATAGTGCACTGTTGAAATACTTTCCCCATGTTCTGGTTTTTAAAAGAATTCTGCTTTAGTTTGCAGTGAGGGATTTGGAGGGGCAATGAAAATAAATTGCTATAGTAATCTTTTAGCACTGGCAAATATGAAAGAAAAGAATCATGTTAATGGAGATAATCAAATATTCAAGACAGCTTCAATTCAACAAAATTGCAGCAAGAAAGCCCTAGCGCACCTTCCCTTTTAATGGCATAAGTTCCTGGTTGTGTCATCTGTAATAATTTCTTTTGCTGTTGTATAAAGCATAGCTGTATATTTTCCTTTATGTTGCTTAGTTACAGAAAATTATTTTTTTAAACTGCAGGATAATTATGTTGCCTAATGAATAAATTATATAACACATTTAATCCTGATTGATACTGCAGTAAAGCTCAAATTATTCCTGCTACTAATTAATGAGCACTTCTGTATCTGCAAAAGATGATTTAACTAATCCAATGTATAGATTTTCTTGAGGCTAATTGTTAAGTTTAATGAACCAGATATCTCCCACTGGAGCAAGTGTCATGTGTCCTTACACCAAGCAGCTAAAAGAATTGTAAATCCCCTTGCACAATAGCAGTAGTTATGGATCAAAGCGTGTTCTGAACTGTCTTCTGCTTGTGCAGTGTCCTTGACTTTAATGGGAATGTGCAAGCAAAATACAGTTTTCTACTATATTTTGACTTCAAATGTGGTTCTGTTTTCCTAACTTGTGTTCAGTTTAACTTTAGATCATTTTAAGTACCAAAACTAAAATAAATACAATGAGGAAACTCAGATATGAAATGGAGTCTATCTGAAAAACCACCCAGAGAGGAAGGCACTGGTGAGGATCTGTTACAGGGAATGCATGGATTTCTGACTAGCAAGCACAAACCACAATAAAAGCCTTTTCAATACACAGTTTCTTTGGAACTTTCACATTTAAAGCCACAGACAAATTTAGCGGGAAAGAAATCCATTAGTAAAACAAAATGAAGCAAAGCAATTGAACACAACTGGAGTCCCAGACGGACCTGCTATCAGCTGCCATTACTGGCGTGCAGCACAGGATAAGTTAAAGACAGCTGATAGGGAATTATAGTGACGCAGGGAAATGGGGTAGAGCCACTCAGCCGTGAACAGCAGGGCACATGCAAGATTAAAAGAGCAGTTATTTGCTTAGTCACTTTTTTGCTTCTCCTTGCTGACTGGAGTGCCAGATAATCCCCATCCAGATGTTACTTATGACATTGACTTTTTTTAAGAACTTAGTCAAAATGTCAGATATCTGGAAAGGAAAAAACCCAACCCAAATGAAAAACAACAAACCAACAAAACCCAACAACATCAAAATCAAAAACCAAAACAAAGAAGCAGACTGATTTGAAATAAAACATCATGTCTGGAAAAGTGGCAAGTTAAAAATTTTTTGTTACTGAATTAGTAATTTATCACGACAGGCAAGTTTGGAGGGTTCTCTGCCATCTCGTAAGGATATTGCCACGTAACTTCTCATCTGTGCCACCATCGTCAGCAGCAGCACTAACAGGAAGGGAATATAATGAACATCTTTCCTTAAGTCTTTGACTAAAAGCCATAGTGATATATGTGGATTCTATTTATATTTTTTAAACTATAACTTGCTGTTGGATAAAGTTTTTAGTTTTTGTTTTTTAGTTTCAGTGCTCCTAATTTTTATTTTTAAAATGAAAGGTACATTTGAAAGACATTTCCATAACTATGAAATTTACCTTCGGTTGAAATCTTGCCATGCACTGCAATATCAAACTTTCTATCAAAACATGTCCCTCTAGAATTATGTTAGTTATTATTATTTTTTTATTGTTTACCATGAACCCACTTAAAGTGGACTGAATAAAGGGGGTAGAACCTTCCCTGTTAGACTTTAATGGCAATTTCTGTTTCTCCCTGGCAAACTTCATTAATCCATTTGGAAAAGACTTAAAACTCTTGAGTCAGGGAAAAAGGAGAATATTCTTTTAAAAAAGTTTTTTTACAAAATTATTCCTCCAGCTCTCAAGCTGTATTTAATTCAGTCAGCTTAGACATAAGACTTACTTTCAACCATGTTTTCCTAATTTGCCACCTTAGATACATCAGCTCATTTTCATTCTCTTTTTGAGGTCTAGACTCTGAAATATTATTCTCACATACCTTAATCTTGGCCATATTCTGATCTTTTGTATTTTCTCTTTCACATTGCACAACATCAAGCACAACAGACACCAAATACTCTATTACAGCTGGAGGATTACTGTTTCTGTGCCACATAAAAAATTATATAAAAAGCAGATTACTACCTAACTGTATGTTTCATTATATGGCAATGTTGCCAGTATTTCCGTGCCTGGGTATTTCAGAGGTATCTAAATGATTCTTACAAGCCATTTCTGTCTGTGTCAAGCAACATGGTTTCTGTAGTACAGGAATGCTTTTCTCAGCTTTTGCTTCAGAGTATGGTTGGGCATAGCCAAGCACAAGGATTAGCAGAGAAGAAATTAGAAGTAAAGCACATTTATATTTTCCTGATATTTTAGAAGGCTGGCTCTTAAAATCAAAGAGCAATGCAAAAATTATAGGACTGTATCACAGTAGTACATTGTTCAGCTCATCAGCCCTCTGTGTGATGGCGAAGTTGCAAATACAAAATCGGAAGGAAAAGTCTGACAGCTTTTAGCACATTTGAACTCATGTGGAAAGAGCCTCAGGACAAACTTTGTATAAGCATCCAGAAGCATAAAGAGTAGTAACTGTAGCACATGTATTAAACTTTTCTTGATACCCACCATCCAAGAATCTTGGTTAACTTCTGTATATTACCCTGGTTTATCTGACTCCTCTTAACCAGATGGAAAAATATAGCCAAAGTATTCTTACTCTCAAAAGGTCTTCTCCCTTAACCAAGTATTAATGATATTCCCTGATTATCCAGCAGTAGTTTTGCACGCATAAAACTTCTCTTTCTAGCAATGTGAAGTTAAGATCTTTCCTTAAATCTGTGTGCTTTCAACAATTTACTCCCTCTTTTTTCCTCCCTCTTCTCTTGATTATAGAGCTTTAATAAATGATTTAAAAATGGGTGAAGAATTCTACATTTAACAACTGGCATAACAGCCTGTGGTCTTTGCTAGAGTCAACATTTTAATTAATAGGCACAACAATTTTCTTTTTCAACACCAGCGTCAATAATAATAAGCTCAAGACAGAGATCCTGGGAGGTAAACCACAATTTGTGGCTGTATAAACACAATGAAACTCAGGAATGCAAAATCTAACTTTATTTCTGAAAATTAGTGGACAGTAAGTTAACCAAATGCATTTTCTCAGTAACAGCTGATGAATTTTGGTAATCATATACTGTGTTTGCAGTGTTTTCCCCTCTTATCTGTATATTGTTCCATGAGACAGTTTGCCTTTTCCCATAATATATAGTTTAACACTGATGAATTCAGCCCATGTACCACCTTGATCCTGAGTAACAGCTGTCTTGTGTCACAGTCCAGCTTCCCGAGAACTTGGTCTGTGATACAGTCAACTGAGATACCACAAGTGTTAATGAATGATTTGAGCTGTGCCAGCTCCAATGGTGACTACGACTTCTTGGAACAATGTTGGGCCAGCCGGCTGGATTGTTCTCAGAGTTTAGACTATTTGCCACTCAGTTCAGAGAGCTGCTCTAACCTGCCTTCTGTACTATTAACAGATTTTTAATGAGACCTGGCAATGTCACTTTTCTCTAGCAAAATACACATTTCCCATGTCCTCTGTTGCATTCAAATAACCATATTGCAGTGGGTGAATTGCTTGTAAATAGCACTTCAGGGTGGGCGTGAGAAGATTGGTTCCAGGCTGTTGTGCCATACTGTTTCCTTGCAAACAGCTTTTCGGTATCTACGTGTAGCAAACTTCACCTTTCAGATCCCAACTATTTCACAGCAAGTGGCTTTCCATAAATGAAGTGGCAGAAGAGCTATTCCTCTGCATGTCATTACTTTCCTGTCGAAGGTGCATACACTGCATGTTGAAACTGTGTTGTTCTTCCTAAAATTTCTTCTATATGTTTGTTGCTCCAACATTACTGTTCCTTTTCCCTATCACCCGTTTTTCCCTATCACCCATTTTTCCCTAGCAGGATTATAGGTATTCCTCCCATGGTCTCAATATTATCTTGCCTTAATTGCAAAACTTAAATTCTTGACTGATCATATTAATGGTCGAACTACCTATCAAGGGTCACTTGGGTGGCATTTAGAAAAATTTTGAATACTTACTTATACCCAACTTCGGCATTAGTGGATGTTATTTTTGATTACAGAGGTTATTTTCTCTTTCCCTCACCCATCTATTCTTCCCTGAACCTGCAGTTACAGTGTCAGCCATTTCCCTGTTTTAGCTCAATTTTCAGTACATTTGTTTTGAGCCAAGTGGAAATTGGAGAGTAGGAGGAATATTGTTTAAAATACATAAGATATGATCTTTTCAATGGGCCACTAGTTTATTTTACAAATACTGTGGTGAAATATACTTCCATGCGTAAAAATAAGTTTAATTCAGACAATTACTGCGGCACTTATAAACGTTTGATGAAACTCTTGAAAGCTCTTTCTTATGTATTTGAGTTTGTGCTTGATAAATTACAAAAAAATAGAGTTCTTTCAGTGATCTTGTCACACTCTACAACTAGGATCGGGTATAAACACCCAGCAAATTGTCATGTAAAAAAACCCCGAACACATATGTCTGTCTGTCTGTCATATAACAGACATATGTCTGTTATATGTCAAGGTGAGAAAAACAATGTTACAATTTGGTTTTCAAGTGTTTTCTTCTCTACAGCTTCAGTGCCTTAAAACATAGTGACACAAAAGATAAGATCAGACTTGGTAACTCCCCCAGATTTTTTTCATGCATTTCCTTATTTACCCTGGGAACAGCTTTTCAGACAGAGGTTGCTCTGCAGACAGAATCAGGGGAAAAAAAAAAAAAAGCATTTTGACAAATTATAGAAGGGTGATATATTTGGCATTCTTATCTGAAGTCCTCACTTTGAGCAAAGGCAACATGAGCAGGTGGTTTTCCCGCATCACTTTAAACACAGGTGAAACAAATTAAAATAAGTCAAAACACTTATACTATTCACATCTACCTGTACTAAAAGCTTGTTTTTACCAAGTAAACACCTAGTCTCCATCCCCTGTCCTTTTATACTGTCCTTTTATACAAATTGAACGGACCACAGCCTAGTTACAGCCAGCTGTGTAAAACAAACTCTTCTGCCTATGCTAAGTGTTATTTAAGATATTGTCCATTGTGGGTAGAGATAACACCTGTATCTTCTGGGAACTGGACAGCAAATTATATACATCTGAAATTGCTTGGGTCCCTAGCTCACTGTAGCAAGTCCCAAATCATCCACATACTTAAAGTCAAAATTGGGCAGAAAATTGAGAAATTGCCAATGCAAGTTTTCTTTTCTCTGTGGTGATACACTATCTGATTTTTCCATCCAGGCATTAATTAGCATTACCTTTGCACATAAAGTAAGGAGATAAAGGCGAGAGAAATAACAAAGTCCTGATGTTCCTTCAGGATAAGAAATTCAACCTTTTAACCAATGAAATATGTATAAAACAGTCTTTGAACATTGTAACCTTTCCCTTGCGACATGATCACAATGGCATCTGATCAGTTGCTACTTTTTCCAGTCATCAAACCATTCAGAAAATTAGTCAGAGCTAACCTTGCTTAGAAATGGGGATGCCAAGTGGATTTCTAGAAGGTCACAGTACCCAGTACTGCCCCCTCCTCGCCCTAAACTACAATTACAAAGCTCAAAGCCTCTTTAAAACAGAGGCATTATCAATGCTATTTCAAGCATGTGCGCATGGGCTGCAGCACGCCAGGGAAATTGTGTGCTTTATATGTCTTCGCTATCTATTTTTGGATATTTGTATGATTACTGCAAAGACCTCACTGTTTTTCCTTGTTAAATATTTGTTTATGCAACCTTCCCCCTGCAGGCAACTGTGTTCATGGGATCCTTACTTTATAAGGAATTTCAGTCCCATATGTTGCTCCTGGCGCTTTTTGCTGCTCTACTGGCACCTCTGCTGCTTGCCCTTTAACTGAAGTGACAATTAAATCATAGAAAAACAAATCTTAAGCTGTAACAGAAATCTCTCCAAGCCTGAGGCTAAAGCAACCAAGAACCCTTTTAGATTGTATTTAAAAGTTATGGACTGCATCTGACCACATGACAGCAAAGACATAAATCCATCTATTCCATGAGAATTTCAAGACTGACTTTCTTCAGCTCAAGGAAAGCAAGTTTTGCCTGATGTACAGAACTGCTTTGATGTTAGCAGTACGAAACATTCAAGATTAATTAGAGCTCAAAGCATAAATGCAACAAAGGGAATTCCCTTCCCTTCCCTTCTGTTCTTTCCCAATGGAGGGAGGGAATTCCCTTCCCCTTCTGTCTCCTCTCTGAGCAGGGAGGGAATCCCTTTGCTATTCTTACTCATGATGACGATTCTTTTCTCTTCCTAAGAGCAATGGGTAGATTGAGGTTTTTTTCCTTGTTAGCCCTTTCCCCATAAGAGGGTTGAGAACTCCCTGTTTTCCCATCATTTCTCTCTCAGAGGTGAAGAGGAATTCAGACACTCACTGTATCAGTTTTCTGCTTTAATATTTCAGTATGGGAATTACTTTTATGTGGGTGGGGGTTTTTTACTTTTTTTTAACCTCTCTGAGTGCAGCATTTTATCCTACAAAAATATGAATCCAGAAAACCACTTGAAATTTGGTTACTGGCAGCTGTGACCTAAATATAACTGCATCCACTTCAGTATGGCTAATTAATAATTAATACAGGGAATAGGATTTAAAAACCAGGCTGAACACCAGAATCCATATTTCATTAAAGGGGCTTCTCCTCCAGCCTGAAGCACACACCAACCACAGCTTCTAATGCAAGATTTTAGTTATTCTCACTAGAACTGANAATTATTTCAAGTTCACTTCGATGTAGGTTGATGGCCCAAAGAAACCACCAGTAATGCGCAGGTAAAGTTCCATTTCAGTTGTACACCACCGAAGCGAGTTTTGTGTTTCCCTTCACAGGGTAATGAGTTTCACCTGTGTGATTAAAACCAAAGAATAATGGATGATGATGTGAACTTAGTTCTTTTACTATAGTACTTGTTGTTGGGTTTTAATAATTTAGAATATTGCAGATCATAGATGGAGCTGTTCTATGATACCTTTGCTAAAAAATAATGAGGTAATATTAGTGTGAAACCTCATTGTAATTTATGTCCTGGGCTAATCTCTCTTTGTTAGGATGGGGCCAGTAGATTTGCCTTGAGAATTCTCCGCTGTCCTTGCCAAAAATTGAAGTGAGCTGCTAAAGGGAGAACTTCTAATGAAGAATGCATTTTCTCTGGTTTTAAATGAAATGCTCTTTTTTTTCCCTAAGTGGTTTTCAACATCGAGGGCACAGTCAACAAATTTTAAATGTAAATTTCTAAAAAATGGAGCCAAGTATAGTAATAATTAAAATAAAAGAAGTAATACAGGGAAATAATTTAAACCCCATAGAATACCTGCAGGAAAAAACAGCCTTTACTCCTCAAAGCTATCTTCTCCTAATTGACTGTTCACTGTTTCTTTCTTGAGCCATGGCTGTGATATTGCTCAAAATATCATTAATATTTCACTCTAAATGTTTATAGGAAAAGATTGTCTCTTAGGAGCAAATTCTTGTACAAGTAAACTTACAAGTCTGTTGATTCTATCCACTTTCTGCCCAGATTAGTTGACTAGGGTTTCCATTCTCATAGATAAAGCACCACAATTGACACAAACCCCCTGCTATACAGTCCTTATACTTTAAGGACTTTTAACAGAAATAAATAAAAATTTGTGACAATGTCACCTTTACATATCACAAATATGGTAAGAGCAGGTTGATAAAACAACTGAAGTGAGTATAATCAGACCATTTTCAATGCTTTTCTATTAAAAATATATAATATTTTACTTGCTTTTTGTGAGGGTAAATAGATATAAATCTTGCACTACTGAAGTCTGGCAACCTCTATTAAAAAAAAGATTGGTCAGTCAGGTTCAGGGAAATCAGTAATCTCAAAGTGACAGCAAGCACCATCAAAGAACTGAGAGCAAGACAGGAGCCGGATACATCTGAGTGCTAGCTTACTAGTTTTGACTTTCACAGTCTCAATTCCTCCTCTTGAGACAGAGTTCACTATGAGATCCTCAATACATTTTAAGCATATTTCTCAGCCAGTCTCAGCTGGCTAGAATTTAAGGCTCAAATGATCTCATTTGTGAGTAGACTAGGTATCTGATTCAACGTGTTACTCAAAAAAGTTGGGATTTTCAAGTGAAACCTCAGCTAAATTACCATCTTTCGCTGTGCTGTTACCTTCCCATTTGAGATAAAAATCTCAAGCATTTTTATACCTGGAGCAGTATCACTTTAGTAGAGTGGCACAGTATCCTCCTCTCCATACATGATTATAATGAAATCATAATCAGGAACATTCAATGTAATTTTGACTTGATTTAGTTTTGTTTTTGAAAATTGTAAGAATCCCAAAAGTTATCAGTTAGGCTTTTCATTTACTGCTAAATTACCATGGCTTTGAAAGCCTTTTATTTAAAGAAACATTCATAATCTGTATTTCTTTTGGTGTTGCATCCTCAGAATTTCCCATTGCTGTCTCCAGCTCTTAAAACTGAGCAAAATCAACAAACTTTCTGTTTTTCTTGGTGCTTCATACAGTGAAAAAAAGGTAAAAATATGAGAAGGTCACATGGAGGTTATGTCTCTAGAGAAACTCTTGTTAAACTTGTGCAAATACTGTACATGCAAATGTTGTGCATGCAAATAGTCAACAAATTTTCAGTCTGGTTTTTCAATTATTGTCAACCCTCTGAGGGCTGCTGAACTAACCCTACTGGCTTTGACTTACTTGTAACAATTGTTACATGAAAAAGACAGTGTTGTCTGAGAACTCATTTGCTATGAGTTTCTTTGCTCCTTCTAATCTATGTTTATCTAGTCACATTTTCTGAAAAGAATGTTCTGGCCACTGATATAGGTTCTCATGTTATGAAAGGGCACTCAACTTTGTGATGACCATCTTCAAATTTGCTTAGAAGAACAACTCTCCAAGGCCTACGCTAATATAAATGTGATGAATATTCATCTTTCATGAACAAATATTAGTGTTTTTTGCTTTCTATTTATCTTTTCTTAAATTATGTGAATGGTAGGGTAAAAAGGACTGAATTTAACACAGTATCTTCAAAGATGTTTACAGAATGAGGAAATTTCCTATTATATTCTGCTGTTAACCTGTAATACTGCTGGTCCTCAAGCAGAAGTTCTAGTTACATTCTTCTGCCTTGAAATCAGAGGGCCGCTAACACAAACCTTCTGGTACACAAAGACCCAAACAAATTACAATTACAAAAGACAAATACACAGATAGCACAATACCAGAGAGAGTGCTACTGTTTCAGAGGGCAGCCTTTTTCTTTCAGTAGGACTTGATCTCTCCAAGCACCAGACATATCCTTACGGTCTAATCTCCTCCTGCACAACTCCGGTGCCAAAGAGCGCAGCAGCCGCGCAGCTCCGCGGCGCAGGGAGCGGCCGGCCCGGCCGTGCCGCAGCCGAGCCGGGCGGGAGGGAGGCAGCTGCTCTCGCTATGTGCAAACAAAGCCCCGGTTGCTGTAGCAACCCGGCAGCCCTGAGCGAGCTCCCCGGCACGGCACGGCCCAGCATCCTCCCCCGCGCCGCCCGCGGGGCTCCTCGCACGCTTCATCCCCTTTTGGACAACACGCTTCGGGATCTGCGCTGATACAGCCCGCTAAGGTGAACGGCGCCGGACGCGCTTCAGCTCTGGCAGATGATAAATGTGTACAGTTCTGCGGGCTTGTAACGGGCCCAGCTCTGCAAGAGCCGTCATAAAATACCTACCAACAGGACGTGCTTAGATACGTATATTGCGTGTGTACATTGGTAAGGTAAACGGTAATCTGTTTGGTGAAACTGAATTTTAAAAAATACATAGCCTTTGAAAAGAGAGATGGACTGTATACAACAGCAAGCTGTGAATTTCAATGCTTTCTTTTTAAAATTCAGCATCTGCAAATTAGGTTCTGTCACCAAGCCTGTTTCATTCCTCAGTTATCAAGACAGCATTCCTGGATCCACAATACCTAATATTTGTGTCAGCTTTTACTAGCAAGAAGCCACAATAAAGACATACCATTTTTTTTTCTCCTTGACAAATATATAGGACATCAATAACAGACCAAATTAAAAAAAAATCATTAGACTTACTGTAATGACATTATTTATTATAATTAGCATTAGATATTTCAAACAAAAAATGAATATTTGCATGAATCATGCTAAAAAACAGAAGAATGTCCGTCGTTTTGATGAACATAATGCTTTGAGCAAAATAATCGAGAGACATTTCATGTGCTCAATTGGATACTCACAGCTACGTGGAAATCCCACATTTTAGTTCAGTGCGAACAGATAATCTTTTCATGTCTCTGACAAGGAGTATTTTAATTCATTGTCTCCTTTCAATTGATGGCTCCTATCAGTGACAAACTCATGTAAAAATATTCAGAATCCAAGTTCACCATATGTTACTTCGTTATAATAGTGTTAGCACATGGGAGGAATTGTAGCATTTACTGATCCATTTTTTCACAGCATATCAAGATAGAAACACTGCACTGGCTGGAAAAAAAAAAAAA